>JANVCL010000212.1:27810333-27828492 GCA_026546855.1 Erythroxylum incrassatum | reverse complement strand
CATATATGCTAACATGATGCATGAGCAAGAAAATGCTTTGTCTTAATTTTCTTTGAGCTCACATGTACTGAAGTTTCGGGTTTTAACCCTTAATATGAGGGCGGGATGTTACATGGGGACATAGTGTTGTATGCATGACCAACAAGGATTGTCTTTCTCATTGCAGGTTCTCCTAGCACGTCAAGGTCGTATCCACCTTCTTGAGCCTCTTGATAGTCGTTGTCCACAAAAAGCAACAAAGACGCGACAACCCAAGTGCGGATTCTTTCCCAATCTCTGATGTGCCCCCTCTTTCTCTCTCTTTGATAACACAACTCTTCACGTTTTCCAAGCTCTTTGTCTTATCAAATCTGTTGTTATAAAATCGTAGGTTTGCCTTTGTTGTAAGATACTCAATAGTTAGGCTTTAGTATTCTCTCCTATTTACTTGGGTTTTGCAAAAGCCCTAAGCCTTTAACATATAAATAGTTCTAGTTGTTGTTGTTGTTATTATTGTTGTTGTTGTTGTTGTTGTTGTTCTTCTTCTTCTTATTATTATTATTATAAATTTTGTAATTATTATTGTTATTGTTATTATTATTTATTATTGCTATCGTTATTTTTGTTATTATTAATTGTTATTATAAATTTTGTAATTATTATTATACAAAATTAATTTTATTATTTTTTATTATCATTATTATTTATAATTAATTTTCTTATTATTATTGTGATTATTAAATTCCATATTATTATTAATTTTCTTCCTCTTCTTCTATCGTTATTATTACTATTATTGTTGTTATTATTATTATACGAAATTAATTTCTTATTGTTATTGTTATTATTATTATTTGTTAACTTTTTTACTAATACAAATCATTCGTTTTAAAATAATCAATGAATTAAATATTTCCAATCATATTATACTGCAGGGGTATTTTAGTCATTGATATTGTTTCTATGTTTTGTCAACTGTAACAAACACATTTTTGTCCTGAAGAGGGAGACAGTTTTTATTTGTTTTGTCTATCACAACCAAATACCTCACTGTCTCCAATTTTTGTTCTGTTTTGTCTCCAAATTTTTTTCTCGTTCCGTCTCTGCATATTGAAAACAGTAACCAAACACAGTGATGTGTCCTCGAATCGTTTAGTTCTCTTAAAAGACTGCATGGGAGAGTTTACAAGTCCTTGCCACCACCCGACCTGTGTTCTTTCCCTGGTGATTGGAGTAGCCATAATGCGTTTTTAGATTTTGCTCGGTCACTCTATTTATGATTCTGGGTTTGGCTTGGAAACTCTGTATACAACTTAGGGGAGGGGATGGGGAGGCAGTGCTGTATGCACGACCAACGAGGATTGTCTTTCTCGTTGCAGGTTATCCTAGCACGTCAAGGTCGTATTCGCCTTCTCGAGCCTCCTAACAGCCGTTATCCACAAGAAGTAACAGAGACACGACAACCCAAGTGCGGATCCTTTCCTAATCTCTGATGTGCCCCCCTTTCTCTCTCTTTGATAACACAACTCTTCACATCTTCCAAGCTCTTTGTCTTATCAAATCTGCTGTTATAAAATCGTATGTTTGCCTCTGTTGTAGAATACTCAATAGTTAGGCTTTAGTCTTCTCTCCTGTTTACCTGGGTTTTGCAAAAGCCCTAAGCCTTTAACACATAATTAGTTCTAGTTTTTTTATTATTACTACTATTACTATTATTATTTATTTTAAGGATATTTTTACCTATTTATGTATTTAGTTTTTTTATCTATTTAATTTTTTACCGGGCTATTTTTTACCTTTTCCTTCTGTAACTTGCATCATTCTTATTTTGTCTCATTTGCTTGTAGGTCTATTGGGAAACAATCTTTCTACTATATAGGGGTAAAGCTGC
The DNA here is from genome assembly GCA_026546855.1 of Erythroxylum incrassatum. Classification (NCBI taxonomy): domain Eukaryota; kingdom Viridiplantae; phylum Streptophyta; class Magnoliopsida; order Malpighiales; family Erythroxylaceae; genus Erythroxylum; species Erythroxylum incrassatum. The sequence goes on along the minus strand of JANVCL010000212.1, from coordinate 27,826,622 downwards.
ATACTATCAAACCTCTTTAGATCCCGCCTCACTGCGAAACTTCGGATTGGGTGTGATGATGATAATGATAAAGATGATCGGCAAGTTGTTCAGTTGTGACTGAACTATCTTGAATCTTATTATGAATAAAGTGACAATCTATTTCTATATGTTTGATTCTTTCGTGAAAAGCTGGATTAGCTGGAATGTGTGGATTGCTTTATTGTCACAATACAACAATGCTGTCTTTGGATGTAATATTTGCAAATCTTTCATCAATGATCGTAACCAAGATAACTCACAATATATACCAGTCATAGCTTTACATTTAGCTTCTGTTAAGGATAGAGAAACAATTTTCTATCTTGTTGCCCGCCATGAAATGAGAGAAGATCCAAAAAAAAATGCAATAGCTTGTAGTTGATTTTCGAGATATTGGGCAACCTCCCCAATCATAATCACATAAAGCATGCAAAGATAAATCATTTTGTGAAGGAAAAAACAAACCTTAACCTAGATTATTCTTTAAATACTAATATAGGCATGGCAACTTCCATATGAGGTTTGTACGAAGCCTGCATGAATTTGCTTTCCGGAAGAGTAATAGTATGTAATTTATTTCAATTTTATAATTTACCAAATTTTCATATAATTAAATATTTAATTAATACTCATTTGAATTTAAGAAGAATAATACTTTGTTTATCTATAATCATCCAAATTAGTTAGTTAATGATAAATGGCATCTTGATATTTAATATTAAATTATAAATATTGATTTTTTAAAATAATAATAGTATATTTACTTATGTATTTAAATCGTGATATTTAATACATAATTATATATAATGTTATTATTTTTTAAAAATTCAATATTTATACTTTTAGCCTGAACTCCTGTAGGATTAAAATTTTGAAAATTTGTGAAAGTAATTAATCATATTAAAATATCTTTAAATTTTTTAAAGTATATTATGCGTATAATAATAAAGTATGTTAATTAAATTTAATATGTTAATATTAAAAATACCGTGGTACATAGTATTATAATCAAGTTATAATGTATTTGATGAATTATTAAAAAGTAATAATATTTAAAATATTTTTTAATATGAAGTTCAATGAATGTTTAAATAATTTAACTCCTATAAATATAAAAAAACTAATTTTTATTATTTATAATCTAGTGATTTTTATTTTGTTTTATATTATGAATAAAATATAATAATGTAATATTTAATATGTTTTCAATTTAATCTAATTTTCTTTAATGCAAAATAGACAGTGCACTATTGCAGAGAAGCATTATAAATACAAAGCTCTTCTGTTCCTGAGCTAAACGACCTCGTACTAGTAGGTGTTGAAGGGCGTTATCCACTTGCATAGGAACTTAAAGCAACGGACAACATTCCTAAGAATCGGCTCTCCATCAAAAGCTGAAATGGGCAATTGTGGATTCTTCGGACTGGACTCCACAGTCAAATCTCCATTGTTGGCCACCATTACTACCTCCAATACCTCTTTCAATGAATTATCACAGCCAAGAGCTCTCAAAATCCCATCTTTATACTTCAACTCTTTTTCTACACCCCTGAAACATACAAAAACTAGGCCAATGGGAGCAGCGATAGGAATCGTTTGTTGCAGCTTCAATACCAGTAAGAACCCATGCCCTTGATTCTCATTTTCGGTACAAGAGACTGTCCAAAGTTGTTATCTTGCTCTAAAAAGCTAGTTAATTTCGACTTCTAAAGGTCATAGCTTTAGGCCGTTAAGTGTTTTTGTCTGAGAGTCTAAGACATGGGATTGCTATTACAGGTTCTAAAGCAAGTAGCCTAGTACATGCTGAGGTGGAAAATAACGTGGAGGAGGAAGTTGCTGAGGGGTACACTATAACCCAATTTTGTGACAGGATGATTGATGTGTTTCTGAATCAGAAGAAACGAGTGAAAGATTGGAGAAAGTATTTACTGTTCAGGGAGGAGTGGAAGAAGTACAGTGATAGATTCTACAGGAGATGTCAAACCCGGGCTGACATGGAAAAGGACGCTACCATGAAGCAAAAATTGATTTCACTTGCCGTTAAGGTGAAAAAGGTATAACAATCTTGGTCATTCTTCTGCCCTTCTTCCGTTGAAATTTCTTCTCCGATTGTAGGTATTTAATTCTGATGCTTGGTCAAGTCACTAGATAACAGAGGCTTGGATTTTGACTGTTTTGTAATGTTTTACTCAAACTGTAGAGAAAGTCATACTCTAAATTAGGATAGATATAGCATGGAAACCCAGGAGATATTTACTTTCTTCCTTTTGCCTGTTTTCGGGTTTCCAAATGAAGGATTGGGGAATGGATATTGATATCTTTTGGGTTTAGAGCTTTCTCTGGATTTTTTGCACTCAGGAATGAGCATTGCAGATCGATGATGAAGTGGAAAGTCACAGTCAGCTTCTTAAAGAAATTCAAGACAACCCTACTGACTTGAATGCAATAGTAACAAAGCGGCGCAAGGATTTCACTGGGGAGTTTTTCCGTTACCTCACTCTTCTTTCTGAAACTTACGACAGTTTGGAGGACCGTGATGGTAAATACTTGAGCACTTGTGATGTCTAATTTGTTTATCCTTTTGGTACAAGTATCCAAAGTTCTTGTCACAAAATGTTTCGTTTAATCTGATAGTACCTTTATTTGGTGAACTTGCGCTAGATCAGTTACTGTTTGCTTTTCCTTTTCCATATCATTGTTGAGAGCAATATAAAGTCTTTATTCATTGTACTGAAACAATCATCCACAAAAAGCTGCTACATGTGCACAAATATCATTTCATCATTAAAGGTTGGTAAGATGCACTTTGCAAGTTGAATTAGTGCATTGAAGTGTCATTGGCTCTAAAGTTTCCAATTGTAGCATAGAGCTTATACAATTATTATAACAAATGATCTATAACCCTTAAATAATGAGTTACTCCAGCTGTATTGGATATGGGTCAGAGGATGATACTTCCTTGTGATTTAGACTTTGTATCTATGCTTTTTGAGAATGGTAATAAGAGGCGTAATGTTTTTAGTAGCTTATGTTGTTCATTTGATGTAATGTTTGTTATCTTTATTAGGGATTGCCAGGCTTGGAGCACGATGCTTATCAGCAGTCAGTGCCTTTGATAATACACTTGATTGTGTGGACACATTAGATTCTGCCCAGGCCAAATTTGATGACATCCTTAATTCTCCTTCCTTGGATCTGGCATGTGAAAAGATCAAACACTTAACAAAGGCAAAGAAACTTGATTCCTCCTTGATCCTGTTGATAAACGGCACTTGGGCGGCTGCAAAAGAATCCACGACAATGAAAGAGGAGGTAAAAATGTTTATTTTGATGGACACTTCCCTTCCTGAATCCTTGTTTCTATATCTTATTACCTAACAGTATTGCATATTTGATGAGCAAGGTACAGACCAAAATTAGAATATCCTCTCCACCTATACATGTTTCATACTTGCATATAACCTGGGCTTTAAACTTATGTGATGGATTCATTAATCATGGCCCCTTCAAAATTCACAAAATATATTTGTTGGATTCCATAGCTTCTGTTGACTAGGAAACTTTGTGAAATCTGATACTGATGAATAATGATAACTAAAAATAGTGCAATCCCAAAGAATATCTTCCGTTTCAATAGCCTATTTGAAGCCTACTAGACATAACAAAATCAGCTTACTAAACCTTTCGTTTATTTATTATCATCGTTTAGACCCTATACATAGTTCATTCAATCTCTTTAACTGTAGCAAGATAATACCAAAATAGCATTATTAGAACTGATCCAGTCATTGATAAGAGACCTGAATCGATTTGGCTCCAATACTAACATGACTATGCCATCATTTCCTTGATACGATACTGGAGCCCTTTTTGCATTCTTGTATAAATCTTTATATGCTTTAGTACAATAAACCATGGTTGTCCAATTGCAGGTTAAAGACATAATGTATCAATTATATAAAACCACAAAAAGCAGCCTTAGGAGTATGGCTCCCAAGGAAATAAAGCTACTAAAGTATTTGCTAAATATCGCTGATCCTGAAGAGCGATTCTCAGCTTTGGCAACAGCATTCTGCCCGGGGGATGACAAGGAAGTGAATGATCCTTATGCTTTATACACGTGAGTAATCTTCCCGATTATTCGCATCTTGGAAACTTCGATTGGTCACCTCTTTTTTGTACTGTTTTTCCATTGTTTAATTTATTTTGTGGCTGTGCAGTACTCCAAAGGAGCTTTACAAGTGGATCAAAATCATGCTTGACGCATACCATCTCAGTAAGGAGGAGACAGACATTAGGGAGGCCAAGAAAATGAGTCAGCCTATTGTCATGCAAAGATTGTTCATCCTAAAAGAAACTATTGAGGAGGAGTACTTGGAGAAAACCACATTCCGAACAGAGACACAGGAAAAGTCGAAATCTGAGGATTTATAAACCGCATTCCAATTCTCACGTGCCTGTTATCTGTTGGAACCCCTTCTTTCATGTCGTCTTGCTATCATTTTCCCTGGAAGTGATTTCGTGGTGGGAGTTTTTGTTTTCCAGAGACGTCCTGCTCATATTTTGATCTATAAACAAAATTTTAAAGTTAAAGTCTGAAGCAGCAAACTACAAAACCGACATACGTAGGCATTCATGCACCTTCATATCTGTGAAATTGGTTTTTGTTCTGAGCCAGTGGAGCTGGGAGAAATTTGAAGAACGGGTCTTCATGCCTTCTTGAGGCCGTCGGGAAGTTGTTACTATTAACTTTTTTCCTCTTCTCCTAGACACTGAATACTTGAACTTACTTTATTAGGCTGATCAGTTTTGAAGTTCTGAAACTAAATCATCTTTTAGTCAGTCAGCAAAATATGTACCTTTTATCTAAATTGGATTGCTTTAGCATTATATATCTAATCGAGAATGTCAGAAAACTAGTTCAGCTCATATAAGCTTCTCGTAATTTTCGATTCTTGACTTCTTGTGGACAAGTCCACTTGTAATGTCTGATTCCAGGAGCAGCAGAGTTGACGATTTCCACGAAAACAGATGAGGTTACAGTTTAGATGACAATTAGTTCCAACATCACTAGACTCTTGTAATCCTTTAAAACTATTAGCATGTCGTCCGGCATGTGTGTGTTCTTACTTGCATCCAAGGAACAACAGCCAGCGTAAGCATCGAAAGGATACATAGAAATGGCATCAAAAACTCATGTAGGCAAAAGTAGTTTCCTTTACTATGATCAGAAACTGTTTGTTTGATAATGACAAAGACCCTCTTACAATGATCAAGACTCAGACCTTCCCGTCTCTTTGTAATAACCATAGCTAAAAGGACATGTAGCAGAAACAGTAAGTTCACACGTACTACCATCTGAATGACTCCACTGTACTGCTCTTCTGTTCGTACGAACTACTAACCAACAGCTCCTTGTACTGACACACATCACTGAGGACATGAAAACCAAAACACAAAAGGTGTGAGTGATCGGTTAATGATGCACGTCTGTCCATCTTTAGTCACGCTTCTAAGCACTGTCTTTCAGAAACAGGACAGTGAACGCTTAGCGAGTTCGCGGGGTCAGTTCCAACTTCCAAGCACACAAAATTACATTTTTATACAAATGCAATAATGCATTTTTTGCGTTATAGATATTTGGAAAAGTCCTATCGATGTGAACTTGACCCCCATTTTCCCTGAAATTTCCATGTTCTTTCAATCCTTTTTGGATTATCATGGAAACAAGAAAGCATTTGAAGTGACTTTGAAGGAATCATATGTTCAATCAATAGAATAAGAAAGAGTCAATCTCAATTTAAGTAATTTTGTATTTTGACTTATAGTATTTTCGTAAGCTATTTAATTTAGTATAAATAAGGAATTATTCAATAATTTTATTTTAGAAGTTATTTAATTTAGCAATCTGTAAAGTTGATCCTTACTAGCTAAAAGGTCACAGGTTAAAGTCATAAAAACTACCTTTTATAAAAATACAAAGAAAATATTGCGTACATCATGACCTTCCTTAGACTTGCACAAAGTGGAGAACTTTGTGCACTAGGTAATAAAATTATTAAATAATTTTAGTATTATTCAATTTAAGATTGTCATTAATTTCTTTATCCTAAAAAAATTTAATAGTTTTTTTTTATAAAAATTTTTGAATTTACAAGAAGTTATATTTGATGGTTGGTAGTTACCAAAATAGAGATAAGGTGATCTTTAGTTTCAAAGGGACAAAATTGTCATTTCGAGTTACTTACAAAGTTAGTTTACTAGTCAACTCAAGCAACCTCCTAACTATAAATTACCTGTCCTTTTATTCACCGAGCCACCTGAAACCAAAGCATCTCCGGCCAACCACGGAGCATTTTTCTAAACAACCGTAAGATCACTACTTTTTCGGTTACTTCTAAATGCGTACAAACCCATTTGGCTAGTTTAGCAGTTGATGTATGTATGATGATAAACGACTGTACAAAAGCCTCAGGTTGTTAATGATTTGCTTTGCTGATCGGAGCATAAGTAATTTGTTGTTAAGATTAATGTTTCACTAGTTCTTAGGTTTTTGATACTATTTTGAATTTGTCGTTCTGGTGGTTCCTTTCATTTCCTTGGTTTTATCTGAAAACGAAAGAGTTGACTGTTATTAATTTCTTTGAATATAGATATGGAGGTAGAGAAAGAGATGGAACAAGAGCAGGAGTGGCTTGAAGCTCAGAAGATTGCTATAAGAGTGGACCTTTTGGCTGCTGCAAAGCAACAGCTTCAGTTCCTTGCAGCTGTTGATAAGAATCGTTGGCTACATGAAGGTGCTGCGCTTGACAGAGTCATCTATAGGTAAAGACTCTGTAATCGTTATTTCTTGGAGTTCAATTTGTATGACTTCATAAAGATTAAGAATTTTACTTCTGTAGCTTTTTCACAGCTTGAATTGATGTCTGGAAGTATTTTAGTTCCTAATTGGCAGAGATTTCTCATTTAATCTACATTAGATTTCTGAGAATTGCAAATTTCAGATACAATGCTTGCTGGCTTCCCTTGCTTGCTAATCACTCTGACCCGTTAGTTGCTGAGGAGCCCCTGGTTGTTCCTCTTGATTGTGAATGGATTTGGCATTGCCACAGGCTGAATCCTGTAGGTTCCCACACATGCATGTATTTTGTTAGTTTGTGTATTTTTCAAACCTGTTAGGTTGGTTTTCATTTCTAATTATCCTGATAAGGAATGTTTCATGATTTTCTGGTTTAGGTAAGATACAAATCTGACTGTGAGGAACTTTATGGGAGGACTTTAGACAACTCTAATGTTGTATCTTCTGTTAAAGGAGCTTGTTCAAGGAAAACTCGAGCAATTTGGAACAGAATGTTTCCAAGTGAGCCTTATGACTTTCAGTTGAAAGCTTTATCTACAGACACCAAGGAAACTTGTCAAGCAACTGAGAAATGGACCAAATATGATTTGGTTTCAGCTGTCAAAAGGCAGAGTCCTTTCTTCTACCAGGTGATAAAAGATGGTGTTTTTATCCTTAACTTATAGTTTCCTGAAACTTTGATTGATTATTTGTTACTTGGTAATGATAATTTTGGATAATAGTCTGTACTTCATTCTGCTATGAATGCTTAGCTCATAGTGGTATATCAAATGTATAAACTGCATGCTACTTCCTTATTTGGTTCATTGGTTTCTCTAATCTCATATAATTTTATTAACTAGAGTAATCTTGAATCCATTTCTTATATATTCCTGACATGTTCTTCCTATTGAAGGTATGGAGGCCCCACATGAAAAATGATGTTTTTCTTCAAGAAGCTGTTGCCAGATACAAGGGATTTCTTCATCTAATCAAGAGGAACAGGGAAAGATCCATTAAACGCTTTTGTGTTCCAACTTATGATATTGATCTCATTTGGCATACCCACCAGTTGCATCCTGTTGCTTACTGTAAAGATGTGGGTGAGGCACTTGGTAAAATACTGGAGCATGATGATATGGATTCTGATCGCACAAAAGGGAAGAAACTTGATGTTGGATTTTCCGGGACTACCAAGCAGTTTGAAGATACATTTGGAGCTAGGTATTGGAAAGCAGGTGCTATGTATAGAGGGCCTGCCCCATCTCCTGTGACTACAACTCCCAATTCATCAAACATGTTGAGTAGAGAGACTGTAGCATTGAATGATGACCAAGGGATAATTCAGCTTTCAGAGGTTAAGCTTGTGGAGGTAATTAACATTTATGAAGTTCTTGATATCTTTTACTATGTTGTTGCGCCATTGGCTAATTGACATAAATGAGTTAGACACCAGTACGTGTATAGATTTTGAACAAACTAGCTTTTCTGTGGATGCCTCTTTATAAATTGTACTGCTTGAAGTCACCATGGTCGAACTATCTTCCGTTTATATAATGATTTTCTTTTTCTTGATTAATACTTTTCAGGTTGTTTTGGAGATTGTGGGAATTAAAAATTTACCAGAGGGGCATAAGGGAAGCCTTGTTGTGGCATTCAGTAAAAAGCAGCCCGATGCTTTCTTTAATGTTAAGCAGAAACTCACTATCCTATCTGAATCCCGAGAAAAACAGGTTGCTTTTTTCCATTGTGAACCAAAGGGAGAGCTGTTCTTTGAGCTTTTATCACACTCATCTTCCAGCTTTCCAGTAATCAAGGGATGTAAAACAATAGGTACTACTTCACTTTCTCTCGACAACATCATGAATCCAGCATCCAAACTTGCCATTGAAAAATGGGTGGAGTTGCTGCCTGTGTCTGGCAAGTTGAGCTCAAAACCAACCTGTCTACGAATTGCTGTCTCATTTACTGTTCCCATCCAAGCACCACATGTACTACACATAGTCCATCCATGCACACTTTCAAAAAGTTCTTGCTTTTTCCCAATTACCGGAAGAGTTCCACATGCTAAGAGTTGGGCACGCATCTTAGATGAAACTGAAAATGAGCTGATTCGTCTGCAAATGAGGTATTCTTCTACCTAAGTCTTAGGTTAATGTGCAAGATCTCGACTACCTTTTACCAGTGCACATGCATTAAACTTTTTGTGTATGGTAGTGTGGACATACAAAATTGAGGTATTACTTCAATAGAAATGCTGAAAGTTTCACTGTTTTGGCTAGCAAGATTCCATATAGTTAACAGATAAAAACAGAATATTTAGCTGTTAATAATGTATTAGAACTAGTACAGTGGTTAAGCAATTTTTGTATGTAAATGGTGATATTCATTTCCTTGATGGTTTCAATGTTCAAGGGACTCAACTAAGACTGGTATAAAAGGCCAAAGCACAATTGATAAGCAAATCATTGGTGTTACAAAGTCTGGTCAAACACATGTGCTTGCAGATCATGTGGGAGCTAAGTGGTTGCTGATGAATTCGCAGTGGTCCCTTCAACGTGCAAAGAATTCCAGTGAAGATGGCCATCTTTTTGAGCTTGTGGGGCTTAGGATGGTAGATATCTGTTATCTTTTAATTTAGAGCTCTGTAAAAGCATTTGCAAAAGCATTTTGTTGTGCCAATGACTTGGCTAGGTAGCTGAAGTATAAGAAATAATTATCAATCATCTGATAAAGAATCACAGTTTTATTACTTCATGATCGCGTCTCTTTGAAAGGGATCATATAGAAGACCAGAGACCTGACATTTCAGAAACTAGAAAATTGTAACTGCATGACACTACTATTTGCCTATTCCATTTATCTTTTTTCAGATAGAACACATTCATTGGCCTTTGACAAAGCATAACATTTTGTTCCGAATTTTTGTAGGTATCTAATGTCTATTCTAACTTCTCTTCTTGGTACAGGTTAAACTTTTTGGTGGTAGAAGGTTGGATTTTGACACCAAGCACTGCGAAAAGCACCAAAGAGAACAAGAATACATAACTGCAGTTGAATTTTCTGCAGAAGATCCATACGGCAAAGCAGTGGCGTTAATTGACATAAAGTCAGGATTCGTCAAGGTACAGCTCTGCTGTCTCGTGAAAAATTGGACACAATTTACTGTTAGATAACGACTAGCAAAGCCACATATGGTAACTTGGAGCAACCAAACTGTTTTTAAAGAAAACGTACATTCAGGTTGTCATAAAGAACAGAAATTGTTCAATTAAAAGATCTTTACTTTGATTTAGTATCCAAAAACAAAAGAAAGCTCATAGCTACAAATAGCATCTAACCCTCCCCCCTTAGTCCCAACCAATTTCCACCACTGTAATTTTATTGTCTAGGCACCTTCCTGCCTACCCTAATAACCTGAAACCAATTCACAGGTGAAGGAAGAGTTGTTTGTGTTGCCTGGGATCATATCAGCTTTCATACTTTCTGACACTATGAGGAAGGAAGGATTGAGCAGCATGATAACTAACGAAGAAGATCCAGAGGAGGGAAATGATTTAACAGAATATGCCGATAAGTTTCAGGAACCTACTCAAACCAGCCTGACAACTAATGAAGGAAGCAAAATAGACTTAAATGTGAATTTGGCTCAAGAAAATGTGGTGAATAACGAAGACAGTGGAAGTCACGTTGTTGGATATGTTGGGCGATATGAAAGTATGGTGAAGAGTAGTGGATGTGGAGGTTGTGGTGGAGGGTGTGGCGGAGGGTGTGGAACCATGGTGAAAAGTGGTGGATGTGGAGGCTGTGGTGGAGGTTGTGGTGGAGGGTGTGGAAGTATGGTGGAGAGCGGAGGATGTGGAGGCTGTGGTGGAGGTTGTGGTGGAGGTTGTGGTGGAGCCTGTTCAACTATGCTGAAGAGTGGTGGATGCGGAGGCTGTGGTGGAGCCTGTTCAACTATGCTGAAGAGTGGTGGATGTGGAGGTTGCAATGCTGCTTGTGTGAGCGACTCTGGGGTGGAGAAAAGCAGCAGTTGCGGTGGTTGTGGTGCTTCTACTCGTGTAGACACGGTTCAGGATGGCGGATGCAGTGAATATGGTGTTGATTTGCACAACTCCTGCGATGATGTTTCCTTCAAGGAATCGCCTATCTTCACTAATGAGGCAGTACCTGCTTGATTCCTACGCTTGCCAATGATGGTTACTAGGACTTCAAGTGTCAGCTATTATATCTATCTCATATGTGAGTATATGCAATACTAAAAATAAAACTTGAATGATGTTAGCTGATATGTGACATCATTAATCAGTGATGGATTTAAAGGGATGTAAGTATTAGTTCAAGAATGGAAGTGTCTTTCTTCTTCTGGTTTAAATCCTTTCCGAATCGTTTTTGACACTAATTCTCCTTTAATTCGGGAAACGGAACAGTTTTTTCCGACAAGACAGTTAAAATAATCCAAACAATGACACTTTCAGAATTCCAATCTTAATTCTCAACTAAAAATGGAAATGTTTAATGCTATAAATAAACAAAGGTACCTAAGACTCTTGAAAATTGCAAGCTATAAATAGTTGATTTAGGTTTTGTGTAACTAACCTAGCTTGCAGGGCCTTCTTGTTGTTTACGTCCGTTCAAAACTGGAAAACTTGTCAACGGAAGCTCACCGAACCCTCCTTGCTTTCTTCTTATTCTTTTCTCCTTCCATTACCAATTTTTGGTTGCTTCCATTTCCGAACATTAAGCTATTTGATTCATATGTGCCATTTTTGGTCCTTTGTCTGAACTTATCTTCCTTTTCCATTACAGGTTACCAAATGGATGCTGCTGGGACGTTTGATGTTTAACCAGCTCCTTCCCCAATTTGCAATCCCAATTATGGAACTTTATAGTGAATATGAAACAATATTAAGAAAACTGAACGTGTCATTGGCAGGTTGGCCTTATTATGAAAGTGTTAATCAGAGGTGCTATGGTCTTGATCTATGATTATAGACCATGTTCGATTTGATTCCCAAATTTAAATATTCAAATTTATTAAATTAATAGTAGAAAATTAGGGTTGAATTAGATCAAGATCAACCAATCAAACATAGCTCAGCTTGCGAACATGGATGATGGAACCGACCCCTCGGCATAATTTTGCCAACGAAGAGGAAACTAAGGTAATGATATCCTGTAGATATTTTGCAACTCCTCAATAGCCTACAAACGACTAGCTAATCAAAACAAGTTGGTGATGGGAGTTGAGCATAGAGTTTGACGTTCTGCGTTTCATGATATTGGATGGCGACACAGCTTGAATTGGGAACCATGACAGCAGGGACTATGATTAGCTTTACTTTTCTTTGATCTCAAGTTGGTATTTTTACACTGTTAAAACGAAATTAAAGCTAAGGCTTTGGATTCTTGAGAATAAATATGTTAGTACATACCTATCAGTGTTAGACAGGGCCTCATGTTCATTAGTTCATGCATGACACCAATTCTAATACTGTGTGGCCTTTTCCCTCAAGTTTCCAAAAGAAAGTGAATGACAAGACACCAGGGTGTGTAGATCTTCATCATAGGATAGGACTTGCAAGAAGCTGATAACGACAGCTAACCAAATAACTCTGCCAAGTCACTAACATACAAACTACTGTTGGTTGCTTCCATATACCGTTTTGTTCAAATCAACAGGCTCGAACGGTTCATTTTGTCCAAATTAATTCAAGCCAGGACACCCCTGACTAGCTCAAGCTCAATCCAAAACCGATCAACTTAAATATTAATCCAATTCAGATTGAGTTGATCGAATCAGGTGGTGTCTTGCTGAACCAAACCCAAAAATTCATCCCTAATCTCAAGATTAGTCTAAGGTTCGTGTCACCAATACCAATACCAAATAGACATCACGTAAAGGCGGAGAAAGTGCAGAAAGCAAATATGAAACTCAAAATGTGCAATTTGATGACAAAAGAAAAACCATATATAAGACTGCGATAGAGAAGGAAGTATATACAAGATTCAGTTGCAAATGAAAGCCAATCTTTTCATTTTTGGCTCCACTTTTTCATATTTTGATATTGTCATTCTCTTTGGCTGCTGTACATAATTTCCTTCTGTGCATAAAAGCACCAGTTGGGTTCTATTTGGTTTGTTACAAGTACAAGATTATCCCCTTACCCCTTCCTATCTCCTGCCGCTATAAGCTCCATAAACCTAAAGACTGCTCAAGTCAAGACCTACTCCTCTTCTAAGCTATCTACCGGTTGAGCTACCACTTAGTTACATCTACCTCTCCTAAAGAACTCTACTTTTAGTCCATTGTTTTTTACACTTGTACAAAACAGATCCAAATTTTTCCCAATACAAAACGTATCCAATTCCTGGACATACCTCTTCCAATCCTGGACATCAACATCCAATCACTCTGCATCTTCAATTACATTCACTGGCTTTTCAAGTCACTGAAACTTTGTTTGCTTCAATATACGGTGACCGTACACTGTCTGCATCAGAATCGTTTCCTGAGGAACTACCTGAATCTGAACCTGCGAACACAAGAAATTGATACCCAGATTGACTTAATCATCTAATCAAAACAGATGCTACCCAAACTGCCACAGTAAACACCACAGAGAAGCATAGATTTGGCAAAATTTTAAGACTTAATACCACTAGAAGAGGAGCTATCACTACTGGAACTTGACCCAGACCCACTCGATTTGCCGCTAGCACAACCAATATCAACATCTTTCTCGATCTCCACCGGTGGGTAGTTCTCAAATGGCATATCCTCTCCAATGTCCACATTCTCCTCCATAACCTTGTGTTCCACATCCACCTTTTCAATATCTGAAGCCTACATATTAAAGTTAACACCAAGAGAAATAAAATCACTAAACAAACCTTGAACTCAGAGCAATCAGATTATCAACTTGAAACAACAACTATGCTCCATTTTTAGTTTGAAACGCCATTACTGCAAAAAAGATTGAACTTTGATTTACCTGTGTGATATGGGCAGGCGTGATGTGATTCTGAATGAGACCCTGACGCCTAATCTTGCTAATCATCTTCTTGTAGTTGCAAACAAGTCTATCAAGCTCCCATAGAGTCTCAGTATCGAGAACCTCCATATCAAGTTCAACTTCATCACCATCCTGATATAAACGCCCATTTCTCTTCCTCACTATATACAAAACTTGGGTCATCTTATCCTGAGGTAACTCCTCCAATTCCTTACCAAGTTTAGCCTTTTCAGCATAGGCCATCTCCCTTTTGTTTGGATCCTTCGCTTTAGGCTTCGGCAACTTTCCCAATCTCGGCTCCACCACCACTTGAACCGGCGCTGGTGGCCTTTCCGGTACCTGTTGGACCTGAATTGGGTTGACCAATGCAGATGTTGGTTCAGCCAGACTCTGATTTGAGCCAGAAATTCTATAGTGTTCAGCCTCGAACTTCTTGTACGCAGGATAGAACATCTCATTGAACTTGGCCAACAACTGGCGTGCCATGAGGTGTACCTCGTGCTCCTTGGGGTTGTACGTCATTGCATTGTCGAAAGTAAGCCTCACGTCGGCCGCAAATTCGAGCGGAGATTTGTAGACATGCTTGACGAGATTCAACTTCACGGTGCCAAGATCCATAGGCTTTTTGATGATCTGATGATAATCGAAAAGCCCCAATTCCACTGTATTCACAGGCTTGTTGAAAACCCAAGACATCTTCAACTTCATTAACTTCATCAAGATCTGCCCGCATCTTCTCATCATACTACTAGTCACTTTCTCGGTTAGAGGATCAAATCCCGTTACCACCAGTTTCGGGTCGGGTCCTGCTAACAACGGGTTGCTTCGTTTCTGCCCATGACCCGAAACTTTGATATTATTTTCTGCAGATTTCGGAGTAGCTCTCAGCTGCTTGGTGTTGAAGGGGCCGTTTGGCGGTGGGCACGAGGTAGAGAAGTGGGCCACCGGGTGAATGGGTCGAGGCTCAATTTTAAGAGACTCCAACCTGGCTTTAACAGCTCGGACCTGCTCAAGCTCCGAAACCAGACGCCTCTTCAGCTCCTTAAGTTCGCGCTTGCTGCATGCACCGAGATTGTACGTCACGTAACCTCCACGAGATGTCTGGTCAATCAAACCGTTGAATCCTCCTCTCGCGAACTTCTCCCACGGCGGAGACGGTCTTCTCCGGCGAAAATGCAGGTTACCGGAAGGATCATGGTTGTTTACAAACATGCCGGGGTTCGATAAAGGCTTGGGAATCAATTGCTGGCCAGAGCTGGCCCTGAAAAACGAAGCATTACCACTATTGACACCACCAGCGGCGGAGACAGCGCCATATTTCCTCACATACACCTTGTGGTCGCCCCAGTACGGCTCATTCCGGCTGCCTAGAACGGCCGACGCCATGTAGCCCTCGGGTCGGATCCTTCAATGATCCGAAAACATAATTCTTTAAAAAGAGAAAGAACTTAAGAGCACACAGAGGGAGGGGGGAGAGAGAGAGAGAGGTCAGGCTTCGACCCTCCTCACCTGAGACGAGGAATTCAGGGATGGTGGTGATGACTTCTTAAAGGCAATTCAGATCTGCCCGATGACGTTTCGGGCAGGACATACACCGTCGATTCTCAATCAGACGGTTATGATGGTTCTCTAGTTGCCCGTTTCATTGTCTCTGCCACCTGTCACAGATGGTCGAGATCCAGATTCTAAGTACACGTGACTATATGTAGACCGTTGGATGGACGGTCCTTGAGGGCGGCTCGTGCTGGGAGCGATTTGTTTGAAACAAGGAGAGAGTGGGAAACCAAATTTAAGCTGAGAGGGAAATGAAAACTGAAAAGAGCGAGAGAGAAAGAGAGAGAGGGGCCGGCAATGAGACTGATGACGTGGAAAAGTGGGCCCAGAGTAGAAACTGGCGATAATACCTAAAAATCGTACGACATACTTTGGTGGTACTATCAAACTTCGTAAATAGTAGTATTTGTAGACACCATCAAGTATTTTTTTGGTTATATTTTATTATTTATTTATTTATATAATTATCATAATTTTATTTACATCATTTTTTAATTTAAATTATTCTTTTATTTTCACATTTGTATGTAAGTTCATCGGAAACAACTTTCTATTATGCAGGGATAAGATTATGTATTATCAAACCTTCTTAAATTTTTTTTTATTACGAAACTTTTGATTGAATGTAATAATATAAAGTTTGGAATGAATGTAATCCATGGTATCAAACCCGGACCGGACCGGCCGGTTTGACCGGTGACCGATCGACTATCCGGTTCGATTAACCCTAAAAAATCGATCTTGAATTGGATCAGTTCGAACCGGTGAAAACTGGTCAATTGACCAGCTGGACCGGTCCGATTTGACAATTTTTATTTTTTATTTTTTTGTATTTTTTGGTTTTTTTTATATTTTTAATA
>JANVCL010000212.1:27770454-27780833 GCA_026546855.1 Erythroxylum incrassatum | reverse complement strand
ATATTGTTTAATATACTTTAAATAAAATTTATATGCATAAATAATTTTTATTATAAAATAAAATATAGTTAAAATTAAAAGTATTTTTATTTTTATGTCGCCAAACAATCTACTGTATGGAGCTCTTTTAAAAAAATTAAATGACAACTAAATAGTCAACTGATTTTTTGTAATAATTCTTCTAAAAAAAGCTCTACTGATAAAAACTATACTAGTATAAGCTCAATAAAAAAAGGCTAAGTCTCTTACATTTTTAGCTTTTTAATATTAATTTTATTTTTCTTCGGACAAATAGAACTAGTACATAGGAATGAATTCTGAGTTTGAACTCCTTTTCCACTTTCTTTGGTTCATATAAATAGTCCTATCAACACGCTTTTACATAGTAGGGTTTTTGTTTAATCCATGTCAATGGGTTAATCAATAAAGGCAGATTCCTTAATTGTGGCTCTAGATTACCATTAAAATCGGGATTATATTTATTCAGGTCCCAGGATTTGCGCCAAACCAAATATTTAATAGATCAAGTGGCCGCTTCCGTGGCTTCAAATGTGTCTTTGGTTAATGCCCAGACATAAACATCATATCATATCTCTAAATTTGATTTCCTGTCTTCTTTTTTATTAATAAGATATTTTAATTTTTAATTAAGTATTCTAAATACAAATTTCAATTAACTGATAATTTAAGACTAAACAATAAATTCGATGCAATTAGAAAATAATAAATTCACTTTTTTCTCACAACTCTAATGAAATTAAGCAATATTTAAAATTTTCAATTAATTTGTCCGATTTGATAGTAAAAATTTTCAACCAGTTAATTTTTTATTTCATTTATTTTAATAACTTTTATTATTAAAAATTAGTCATTTTATTAATTAATTGGTTAATTTTCTTAAATTAATAAATTTTTATAAATTAAAACAAATCAATTAATTTCTAATTAATATTTTATTTTTAATTAAAATTTAAATTATTTAATAAATAAAATCAAATTTTAATTTTATTCAATTTTTAAAATAAAATTATAATATCAACTAAACTTTTTGAATCTTATACCTCATATCTTATCATTTTAACTTTTTATTGGTTTTATATAAGCGATTTTTGAGAAACCTTTTTCTGTTACATCGGTTGAGCATCAGATCCTCTATCCCATTTTTTGTATACCAACCTTGTATTATTTGATATCAACCATCCATTTTTGTGAGTCCCACATAAATAGATGGTTGAGGTCAAAAGAACAAAGTTGATACATAAAAAATGAGACAGAGGATTTGAGGGCCATCGATTGAATCTAATGTTTTAAAACCCAAACCGGACATCAAACCGGAGACTTTACTGGTTAACGGTATGACGTCATAATTATGTAATAATTAAATTTAGTTATATATAATATTAATAATATTTAAAAAATAAAAATATACCAAAAAATATTAAAAAATAAAAAATTATTGAACCAGTGGTCAGACCGGTCGAACTGATTGACTGATTTTGACAAATTCTCATTGGTTTAATTAAAAACTGATTTTTAAAAATAAATTAAACTAAATAATCAACCTATTACCAATCAAATTTATCAGTTCAGTCTGATTTTTAAAACTATGATTGAACCATTCACTAATCAAAGAGGCTAATTTCCTCCCTCTCGTTTTTCGCCCTAACTTAGACTATGATTAGACCCTCTAATCATAGAGGCTTATCAAAGGACGGTTGAACTTTTTACACCAAGTAACAATCTTCTTGGAAACAGAGCAAAGGATAAGATGACAACCAATTTGTAATTTGATTTTAAATTAATAAATTAAATTAAAATTTGAATTGACATTAAATTTAAAGAATTAAATTGAAGTTCTAAAAATTAAAATAATATTATTTTAAATAATTTAATTTAATTTAAACTTAAACATCAAGCCGTACTCTATGAAAATTTTGGAATAAAAATTAAAATAATATTATTAAAACAATTTAATTAAATTTAAACTAAAAAATCGAGCCATACCCTATAAAAAATTTGGACTGAGCCAAATGAACTATAAATTTGGCTCGACTTGACCCACCGTAACTTGCTATGTGTAAGTAGGAAATATGAAGTTCGGATTTAATAGGTTGGAGTATCTTATTCTTATTGGACATTTCAATCTTGTATCACTTAATTTTGCCTATATATATATATAATTTTTAAATAAGTATGTGATTAAAATTTAATAAAATTAATTTTAATAAAAAATCCATCCTGACTTAGATACCTTCGATCACCTTTCCTGGCAATGTCATTGTCATCGGCATCGTCAGCTTCTTCCAGGATAAGACCATAAGTAAGCCACAATCTACAATCTATTGTTCGATGAGACGGGGGCTGCGCCTCCGTCACTTTTGGGGGGTCCCATTTCATTTGTAAAGAGTTCTATCCTCCGTACATTTACAAATCCCAGTTCTCGAGTAAAAATATTTTATTTGAATACATAAGGAAACAGTGTGGCCCATTATGCTTTTGTGTACAGGACAAGACACCTTATTTGCCTTTTTTGTTGCTGCTAATTACCTTATGTGATCTAAATTTTTATTCTTAATTTTATAATTTTAAAATATTATTTATCTTTATGTAGTATTATTTAGTTATTTTATAAATATTATTTTAATTTTCAATTATTCTTAATTTTAAAATAAAATAAATGAAAATATAAATAAAATAAACATTTATATAATTAAATAATACCTCAGTTGATTATTTGATTATCATTTTAAAAAGAGTTTTATACAATAGACTGTTTGCTAATAGAAAAATAAAAAATAATTTTAATTTTAACTATATTTATTTTATAATAAAAATTATTTATGCATATAAATATTATTTGAAGTATATTAAACAATATGCAAAGTACAATATATTCATTATTATATAATTTTAAACTACATGAAACATAAATCAAAATATATCAAACCAAATCTTTTTTATAGATTATAATATAAGTAAACTAATATTGAAAATAAATATTAAAACATATAAAAAAATCAAATACTATTATATAAGTACTAAAATAAATATCCAAGTTGAATAAATAGTTAAATACATAATAAACGAGAAGATAAGTTTGTGAATATTGTAGGAATTATGTGTAAAAATATGAAGGAAAAAAAACTAAAAATATACTCATTAATTGATATAAAAAATTTAATTGAAAAAACGCTTTCTTGAACAGCTCCAAATTTAAGTTTCTTTAAAAACTATATTTTAACTGTCAAAAGAGCCGTATTTATTAAAGAAATAATTTTTTATTTTATATCAAACACTTATTTTTTTAAAAGATTTTTGTGATGAGAAAAAATGTTTGTTGACTTCCAAAAGTTAATCGAAACATGTGCCACCACTAATCATAAACTTTTTTTTAGTTAAACCATTCGGTATCCGACATCACACGAGCAATCGACTAATTCAGATTCGAACCAGGTTCTTCCTCACAAGTGCAGCTTTATGTCTAAGACTCAGAACCGAAACTTCAAAGTAAGTTTTTGATGATGAAAAGGATGAAATTACCGAACTGGGGTATTAAAGTTACTTTGGAATCAGATATCTTTTTATGCCAACTTGAACGAAACCTAATAAGGAAGGAACTCGTACAAAACCTGGTGCCAGAGATAGAAATCAAAAAGATCAAAGACAAAAGACACTCGACCCTTTGAACAAAAGCAGAAGTAGGGACATAGCTTGAAACAGATAAAGAGAGCATATAGCCTCTCGTTCGTTCGTCAGCTCACTTCCTTCTACTCCAAAAGCAAAGTAGAAAATATTATACAAACAAAATGTTATCATCGATCACGGAACGAGTACTGGCGTTTGTACTGGAAATGGTGGGATTTCAAAATCAGCGTCTCATCATTAGGTCCTCCCAACTGCTTCGTCGGACAGGGATGTGGGGCTCTTTGAATTAGGGATTCAACCTTTTGCTCCAAAGTCACGAGGTGATTGATAGTGTCGCTCTCTATTCTTTAATGGATTGTCTAGTGATCGTTTTAGTGTCCTCTAGTGGTAGGACCTCTCTAGTAGTCTAATATTTGACGACTTTAAAATTTATTACCGATTAATCAAATCAATCGAATTTTTATATAATTTTAAATTGTTCGTTAATTTAAATAAAATAAAATATAAAATAAGTAAATAAATATATAAACAAAAAATATAAATAAATAAAACAAACAAGTCGTTACAAAAAAATATTTAGGCTAGATAAGAAAATATTTAAGCTAAATAATTATAAAAAGTACTATATATTAAATGTTTAAACTAAATATAAAACACAATATTGGAAAGAAAATATTTAAAAAACATACGAAAAAGAGAATGACTCTCTATGTAAGATTTTTAACCCGTATTTTAATACATCAAAGTTTTATATTAAGAGTTGCGTTTTTTTTTAGTTTCAATAAAATCATATCAATTTTTTTAATTCTTTTTAGGTCTTTTTTTTTTCTTACAGTCTCTAGTCTCTGAATATAATCTTCTCGTATTAACTTACTCAAGCACCAAAATATCTTTTCTTAATACTTCCGAACCATCTAAATCATTTCTTTTTTAAAGTTTTTATTAACATTAGTCACGTTATGTTAAGATAATTATTATGATTTTATTACAAAAAAGTAAACTTTTTATATTTAATAACATTTTTATAAATTTAATTAATTTTCCTCTTTTTTATTTTTTATATGACAAGACGGAATTTGGGTTATCTTTATTTTCTTTATCAAAACGATAGAATTAATTAAATATATGACCAGATTCTTAGGTTATTTCTCTTTTTCTTTTTCTTTTTTTTTTCTGTTGACACACTTTACAGTTTACACACGATCTTTTCCTTTTTCTGTGATGTTTAAACGGAATTTAATGAGACTGGGAGTTTCAGAAAAGGAAATGTGAGTTGTTTTTTGTTTTTACGCAGCTGACTGACTTAGACTGGAGTTTAATAGAATTGCGTAATTAGTCTCTTAATAACTACATAAGATCAGTTACATTCCACTAATAGTTTCAGTTTTACTCAACCAACTCGGTCGGTTCACACCTCTCGCATTGCGACGGTAGAGGATGGGTTATTAATGTATGCAATTTTTTATATAAAGTAATTGATTTCGTTAAATGTATATTGACATTTTAGTAACATTAAAATATAATTAATATACAAAATCAAAGATAATATTAAAATTTTATTTAAATTATAAAACATTAAAATATAAATTACGAATTTAATTGTAACCTCTTGAATTTAGAAGGTTTATAATGATTAACTTCACCTAGAACACCTCTTGGGGCGATTTGATTGTCTTTTGCTTTAGTGGGCATACATGTGGAGGAGATGCAAGTTAACTTTTCAAGTTACAGTAGATACCAACTTATGACTGCTGACTGCCGAGTGAAAAATGACAAGTTCGTGTCAGTGCAACACACTTCTGGCTGGGAACATCCACTCAGGTAGGAGTATATCATATGTTGTTGCTGAGATCTAACCAGTGAACAATAATAACATAAATAAAAGATCTGACGCATTGAGTGACCAAAAATTCCATCTTTTACACATTTTCCAAGTTGCTTGTCAGACTAAATTTGCCCCCCGTCATCTTCTAACACCGGTGCCTTTTCGATGTTTCAATCAATGAAGAAGGCATCATTTTCTTGACTTTTATGTTTTGGTGCAACGTGAAAACTAGAAGTAGATCATGACAATAACCTACTTCGATCTGACCTGAGTAGTGTCTTCGTGAATCATTAATGTAAATTCTGGTGCATACCAACTCTGTTTAATCAAAACTTCTTCAGGTAGTACTCCAAAACAGAGGCGATAACTTTAGATCATGCCCAGTTCAAACAAAATCATGAACAAGCTTTGTATGAACTTATAATCACCAGTAATACGGATCAAAGTTAAAAGTGCAGGAGAAATTTGGAATTCCAGTTTCTTTTCAGTATTTTCACTCCTGAAAACGTATTACACGATAGGAAATGGTTTTACTCTACTGGGGTAAACAATGGATGTACACCTACCATCTTCAACGTAAAGATTAAATCTTTATATCTCCAATATGTACAGTAGACATCACAGAGCTTTGCTAATACAGAGGAACAGGAAATCGTGGCGATTTGGGCGGTTTTTGAGGTTCAGGAACAGGTTTCTCTTCTCGAGGCGGTTCACAAGGACATGGCAATGCTATGAACTTTGGAATCTGATCACCTGGCATCAAAACTGGCAAGCTTTGGCTTCGTTTTTGTTTCAAATCCTGCAAACAAAAAAGGGGAGAACAAAAACCCAACATCGTCAAGTGTCAGATACCAGATTATGAAAACACCTGTCACAGGTTTGAGGCAAACACTGAACATATCATTATGATTGTTTCAGGAAATTACCAAGTGGGCAGGTTTAGACTTGGAAGGTGAAGCTTCAATGTCGGCCTCAGGATCAGGTTCACCGGATAAAGATCGGCGGAGTGATCTGAGCTTATCCCAGTGGTAGCAACAAGAGAAAATACCGCTTAAGCTGAAGATGACGAGTAAGAGCAGAGCTGTGCCGAGAGGGAAGCCAAGGGACGGTCTAGACGCATCCATGTGAGGAGGAGAAAGATCTGGACTCTCCATAGCTAACAAAAACAACGCGTGAAACTCATGTGTAGACGAAGAGAAGAGAAGCTGATGGAGAGAAATTGAGGAAAAACAAAACAAAATTGGTGTGAAGTGAAATGAGGAAGGAGTGGTGTGTTTTATAAAATGAGTTGGAGGAAGATTACGTGTAAAGGTCCGCTTAATGTCCGGGCCCTGGTACGGAAGCAGGAGGGGTCCACCTGTTTGTGGTTACTGTAGTGCTGAACCAGAATGTTAAAAAGGGATTGCTTTGGTTTTGGCAGAGAGGTTTAGAGCTTGAAGAAGACAATAACAAAGAAGATGGTTCTTCAAAGCGTGTGTAATGTGAAATCAGGAAATGAGGTTCTCGAAAGAGAAAAATGCACATTTGATGGAGTCAAAATCTTCTGTCCAATTTTACTCTGTCTTATTCTGTCTCATGAAATCTCAGTAATTTATTTTGTGGGTCCCATGCGAATTTTATGCGGAACCTACGTAAATAAATAGCTGAGATTTATTAAACACAATAAAACATCATAATATTGGACAAAAGATTTAGACTCCATTTGATGTGCCGGGGCTACCAAAATTTCTCCTTCCGAAGTTTGGCCATTACTTTCTTCTCACCCTATTTCATAAGCTGAAGGATAGATATTTATTCATCAAACATAGTAATTACAGCGTAACGAAAACAGGTGATCTTCTTTTCTAACCTAAGATCAAAATTACAATATTTATAACAGTGATAAAGAACGTTTAAGCTATTGGATCGGGTTTTAAATCAGCCCTTCAAATCTTAACTCGACTCAAAATTCAATTCAATTAAATCTAACTCATTAAGTGCAGATCTAACCGAGCATATTCTTCTACATGTATAGTTGTGGAAGGGCCTACCTTAAAGAGACTGTACCGTGGCTCTTTTGTTATATGGTACAATTGGAAATGGATGTGTCAATTTTGAAACGCACTAGTTCATATACACAGGCACAAATTGCCGAGGATGCCAATTCTACAGTCACACTACACAATAGCAGTAAGTGCCCTGGAACATCTTGATGTCGATTCGAGGCAATTGATTGTTATCATTTCCTTTAATGTCGGATAAACAGGAGAGTTTACTATACATAATATTAAAAGGGTTTCCTTTAAATTATCTTTCAAACATAACCCACCATTGGTGTTTCTATAAATAGAACTGACGCGACGACACATTGGATGCAGTGTAAACACATTTTGTTTTGCATTCCATGTCCATGTAGAGCGGGAGCTATGGAGCTTTTTCAGCTTCTGGGTCACAGGCATTCGTGTGTTTTTCCTGACCAAGGAGTAGGAATCAAAAGCATGAACCCAGGCTGCCGGCCAAAGATGTTGCCAATAGTCACAAAAACAAAAGGAAAAATCTCATTTGTTCCCATTGAAAATGACGTATCTCTGGATTTTTAACAGGAACTAAGCTGTTACTTTGGACTGTGCAAAAGCAATTTGGCTTCTTTTGAGCTCAGGACATAGATAACACCATCAATAAGTAAATCAGCACATAACGAGGCAGACATCAACGCTATTAGCTTCACTGTCGAGCATAAAGTTGCAAACTTTTTCAATGTGTGAGCTGGCCAGCTGATCTCTAATATCGTATGTATAACTATATTTCTTAACTGGTAGCAGTCTAAAGTTGAAAAATATTGCATAGGGAAGAATTCATTCATCTTTCATGAAAAAAAACAAAGATTTGCGAGACAATAATCATTAGCAGAAGGCAATCCTACATACAGATTGTTGACCATCCGACGATCTTGAAGTTCTGATATTGAAATTTTACTGTGAAATGCTCTGGTCCCGAATCCATGAGCTAACAACAGCTGAGTTCAAGCTGTAAATGTCACAGAGCCACTTGCGGCATGTCATTTTCACATGTTTCTGGTGTCCAATGGTCCCAATTTAAGAACACTCGGTTGCTTCCTTAGGAGGGTTAAGTAATGCATTGTACGTTGCTTTTGTTGTAGGCTCAGATACTCCTTATCCTCATAAATGAAACTTCTTGTTGATCTTATCTTCTTTTGACATCTTAACCAAGTTACAGTTCTCCTCTCAGGACAGGGCCATCGACCCCTAAAGTAGAAACCCTTTGATATAGGACAAAAAAGTTTGTCATATCTGAATTGTGTCAAAGGGATTAAAATGTAGCCAAAAGATACTTTCAACCCTCTAGCCAAATTCCTCTAGGATTCTTATCTTCTTTATTCACTTTACACAGGGATGATTGGTCCAAGTTGAAGCCTGATCATGACGGACTAAATTTGATTATTTTTTAATTTAAATTTTGAAAATATCTTTATTTTACTTAAAACGACATTATTTTTGCTTAAATTTTCAATGCTTCAGTCAGATAAAAGTAAATAATTAAATAAATAGAAAGAAAACAATTGAAATAATATGGAAGTTAAAAATTTAATATTCAATTTTTACAAGCGAATATTTTATATATTAATTTAAATTTCTTTTCAAGTTAAATAAAATTATTTTCACAATTTTTAATATTTAATTAATTATATATTTACTATATGTACACTTGATAAATATTCAAAGAAATATGTTTGTTTCTGTCATGCATATATAAAAATCAATATTATAATTGATTATGATGCATTTGAAATTCTTCATTTTATGTTCCATATCGTGTATATATATGTATTTATTTATTTTTTTAAAATGTTATTTCTCTACCACTGAATAAGTATTAGAAGGAGTTTACTCTTTTACCATATTTCATAAGTTCAAAATAAGCATTTCATGCCTCTCACGGGGTAGCCTAACGGTAGAAAGAGGAAGAGGATTATGTGAAGATTGTGAGTTCGAGCTTTAGGAGGAGCAGCCTTTATTTAAAGTGACCTAATCTTCTTGATAGTAGTTCATCTTTCAAGAGGAGGTACTTCTGATATTATTTAAGATCAGACCCGGTTTTACGTATTTATAAGCATATCATTCCAATTCCTTTGATTTGTGTGAGTCGTGCATCTTCTATTTTAGAAGTAGCTAGATCATCCCATTCAAAAGAAGTACACAAGCTACAGTGCAATCTGAAAAGGTTGACTTCAGGCATTCATGTGATTGAACCTTGTGAAAAATGACAATTTGGGTCAGATTCGTGCCACTCTGGGGACATGAAACATGAATATTTGAGTTAAAGACCAACATACCTAACTGATTTGACAAAAGAACAAGTCATGGATTGGATCTATATATTCACCAGTCAGAGTCACTTGCGTTCTCCTTGGAGCCATACTTTATAGTACAAGCACTTGACGGGAGACACGGAGATTTGAGGGGAGAATGACGACCCTGAGTAATATCGTTGTTCTGTAAATCCAACCTATGGGTTGCTTGACTCAATTGTATAGTGGCATGGAGTTTGAATGCATGAAAACTAGCTAGAGCACAACCAAGTCTTGATTTCCTGAGTAAGTGAAGTGAACAGCTATCGCAAAAAAGATGAAAGTAATGTAACAGCATAGCAGATAACAAAATAACAGTAGAATTTTAGGAACTTTGTATTGATTGTAAAGGAAATACAAGTGTAAATTGTGTAAGTAATCGATCCAAGAGAGGAGATGAGAAACAGAGAGAATGCAGGGATGAGAGAGATACAGTAAGATATTCAATAATCATGACATAACCATATTCTGGTAATTCCTTCCTAATAATGAACTCAGAGGTGAGCTTGAGTTCGTTATGCTCCTCGTGACGTGGCATTCCACACATATCCCTGCAACCTA
>JANVCL010000212.1:27755845-27770354 GCA_026546855.1 Erythroxylum incrassatum | reverse complement strand
AATTATCTTTTTTATTATTATTAATTTTATTATACGAAATTAATTATCTTATTATTATTAATAATAACAACAACAATAACAACATTATTGATATTAATACAGAAACCCAAGTTACAAACCAAAAATTATTTTTTATACTCATTCTTATTCTCATTCCCATTCTCATTCCCTTCTACTATTATACCCATACTCATTCCTAAACTCGTGCTCAAACCAAACGTTCCCTTGGTTTTTATCAAGTCTCAAGTCAGACCGAATCCTTATTTTTATTTTTCGGCCCTAAGTCCAGACCAATGTCACACTTAAATAAGTGATTTGAAGAGAAGGATTGATTATCCACTAATTAAGCGAGTTTAAGGGTGTGAACAGTGTAACTTAGTGCCTGTTTGGTTCGATTTTTGGAAGTCCCAAAAGCACTTTTTCACACTGCAGAAGTCATTTTAAGAAAAAAATGGTTGTTTGGCTAAAAAATTAAAAAGTGCTTTTGGAATAGAAACAACTTTTTTAAAAGCCAGAATACAGCTTTTTAAAAAGCTAAAATTTGGAGCATTTCAAAAAAGCCCCAATAACAGCTTTTTCGGGAAGATGTTTTTAATGTTTAAAATTTCCGTCACTTGTTTATGTAAAGAAAATAGCGTTTGTTCCTCTTCTGTTACAAAACCAGCCGACTCTGTTTCTTCTGCACACTTACGTAAACATATATGTTCTTCTCTTTTCTGAAACCTATAGCCAACTCTTAGTTTTGCTCCTGCTCATGTATCCCTCTCTTCTTTATCGGCAATCTATCCTTTTTTATCTCTTAATTGGATCGTTTCGAGATAATTGACAAATACTCAATTCGTATATTTAGTTTTTTGTTTCTCTTTCTAACTGCTTGGGGTTTTAGGGTTGCTTATTTGGGTAGATGCGGTTTCTGTCATGTTAGTTAAAACTTAAAAGAGACTGGGTCTGGGTGAAGTTCAAGTCAGCGGCGAAAGTGGAGAAGCTGTCCCAATGTCGTGGCACAACCCCGAAAAATCTATGGCTGTAAAGCCGAAGCTTACCAACACTATATTGATGGGTCTTTGATTATTATTATTATTTGACATTTTACGATAATGTCCTATCCTGTGACTCCCACGCCGTCATTTTCACTGTACCACATTTCGGAATTCTACTATAGTCTTCAAGCTTATTAAAAATTTTAAAATATTTTATTAATTTAACCTAAAAAGTTGTTTTAATTAACTAATTTTTAAATTGATTTTTTAAATTTAATAAGTTCTGATAAATTAATATTAATTTTTATTTAACAATCTTTTTAATAAATTTTTAAAATTTTCAATAATTAGAGAAAATATTTTCAAACATATTTAATTTTTTTAATTTTAATTAATTTTTAACAAGTTTTATGACAGTGTTGAACTTTTTAAAGTTTAACTTTTTAACTTATTGGTTGAAATTTCAATCTGATTTTTAAAATATTGGTTGAAATTTAACTAATTTTTAAGATTTTTTATTAATTTTAATAAATATTTATAAATTGTAATATGTTTTTATCCTTAATCAATTAAACCATTTGTTTAAAGTCATTTATTTTTTAAATATTACAAGTTTGCTTGTAATTAATGATTCACCTTTTATTAACAGACATGAATTTTGTAATGCATTGACTCAATTATCTATCACTAATTTATGAAATATTTTTTTTAAATATATGAATAATGTAATACGTAATACAGATCTTATTACGTACTCAGGATTAAACATGAAAGGATTAAAAACGAAGGTAATGCAGAATAATTGATTTCAGTTCCATCTTTAATTCCAAGTTTCAAATGATCACGAATCTCTCAGAATCTGTATGGAAAGTGTTTACCGATACGTGGTTTAAGTCTTTCTACAGTTTTCTTAATATGTAAGCTCTCTTAACAGGTCAGAGATTCCTTATGCTTACGATTGATATAAGTAATTGTAGGAAACCTTAACTTTTATATCAAACTTTCTCGTCACAAGATCGATATAGGTCTGGTCCACACTAATTGAGATTCATTTTCTATTAGAACTTCGACCCATTAATTTATATCATTTTTTAGCCAACTTTATTATTTTTATCTTGATCAAATTACATAATTTAATTGATAATTTGTTAAAAACTAAAAAAATGCAATTAATAACTAACCAACTTTATAAGAAATGACAAAATTGTCCGACAAATAGTAGCTATGGATATTTTTTTATCATAATCATCAATAACATCCGATTGAAGTTTTACTAAAATGTAAAATTTGTAGAGATATGATAATATGCGGTTTTACTTTTATATAGTAAGGTCCTGATTCTAATGTATTCAAATAAAGCCTGTAAATTACGAATCTTTTTATTAATAATAATTAAAACAGTTAATTAAAAAGGAGGGAGGGTAATAAGGGAAAAGGAGTTAACGGACCACGTCTGTACCGTTACCCGACAAACGGAGTTAAATTGCCGCTTTCCTGTTCCCCTGTCAGTTGTCACACGGCTCTCTCCTGTTTCTCTCATTAATTCCTCACTTTATTTACTGTTTCTTTTTTCAATAAATGCGAACTCTTCTTTCCTTTCACCTACATAATTTCACATTCACTTTTCTGTTCATTTCCCATTATACCCCCACTATCTTTTGGTTTGTTTGCTGTTACGATGAAACCATTATTTGGGGCGTTTACGTAATAAAAGGAACGAGTCTGGACAGGACAGAACATAACAGGTAATAATTATGGTATTCCTGTAATTATCACTTTCGTGACTACCACATTTATTTCCTTTTGACCCCTTTTGTCATAGCGTAATTCCTGTTGTACCCCGAGGTGTACTCATAATTACCAAACAATCAATGAAGAATTAAGCTTTTTAAATCTCTAATCTAGATTTTTATGAAAGTGATTCAAAGAAATTTTTAATACTTCAAAATTCTAGTTTAAAATGTTTGAATTTTTAAAATTTTAATTTTGAATAATTATATGTACTAATTTTGATACTAACTGGAAAAGGTTAGCCAATAAAGAAATAAAACTAATTTTAATACTTTATTTATATTAACTATATTTTATCAAAAGATTTTTATTTATAAAATAAGAAAATTAATAAAAAATCTAAACAAAGAATTATTTATTATAACATCCATTTGGAGAGATGTAATACTAAGCAACATTATCTCTAACTAATAGAGAAATTACTTTATGATGACCTATAAAAAATAAATAACAAAAATAATAATTAAAATATAAATAAAATTTTATAATAATAAATTTAAAATATTAAATAGTCTTAAATTATCTAACATGTTTTTAATTTTTGAATTTTGTTGCAAATTACAAAATTCTCCTTATACAAAAGAAATCACTGCTTGGAATCATAAACATTAGGACAAAAGGCATGAATATGCTAATTCGTGGATAGCTAAAATGTAGGGATGAATTAGTCATTCAAGTAAAAAGAGAGGGGTAAAATTGGCATTCAACATCCGACAGTCTCGTAATAATGTTATAAAAGCAGCAAACCATCTTTGAGTAAGAACTTTGTCTGGCGGAAAATATAAACAAACGTTAAATGCGACAAGGACAGATGTTTATTCTTGTCCCTGCAGTAATCAACGGCCGAGATGCATCCTACCAGGCAAAGACCAGCCGTAGGATCAAGATTCCCACCTAGATCGGCGCATGTTGTACGAACCGCTAAGGCTTTGGAGAAAAATAACACTGACTTTTGGGTCTAATTTCCGTTTTGCCCCTCCCACGCTGCCTCTCAGCTTTTTGTTTTCTTTTACCTTCGACTTGGCTGTTGGCCTCCAGCTCTTGTTGCTTTCTGCTTTGATGGAAGGTCCTTGAACTTGGAATTCTGCTCTCCCCAATCTCTCTCTCTCTCTCTCTCTATTTCGACTTTGCTTTCTGCATTCTCCTTGTGGGTTCTTTGAAAGTGTTGATTGATCTTCTCTTCTTTTTACGGTCGGAACTTACGAGTATCTTCCGTTCTGGTACGTGATTCTGACTTCGTAGTTCTAAATCTGAAGAATTGTAGGTTTTTATAACTATGGAACAAAGAAAGTTGAGTTCTTCCGTTGCTTGATAGATCTCGTTGGTGTCTTAGTTCTATGGTAATGTGTTTCGTGAGTGAACGTCTCCTTACTTTTTTTAACCCCATTATTTATTGTTTATTCACTCTTTGCTTTGTGAAAAGGTAAAGTTAGACATGAAACTGTGAAAGATGCTTTCCTTTTTTGTTTTCTTATTTTAGCAGACCTCTTTTTGACGGACATTATATAAAAGGAGTTGTGGTTGACTTAGTGAAATTTATAGTAGTTTATATTCGTTAAAGTTAAAACAGAATTCAACCTTAGCATTTGCATTTTCCTATGATGAAGAAGACAAGATTTTGACTTGTTTTTACCTCCCAAGTAGAACTATTAATTTGTCATTTCCGAAATTATTTTCTCGTTTTGCTTTTATCTTTAAGCTTGGAAGTGTTTTTGTGTGCCTTCAAATGGCTGATGAAGATCTATGATCATTTGGTAATAGTTGCGTTTACTTTCCTTTCTTTTGGAGGAAAATTGGTTTAGTTTAAGGATGGAAGATGATTATGTGGTTTCTTGACTTCTGAATGCTCAGTTTTTGGTGTGCTCAATGTGCTTTAGTTGAATAGGAGCAATCTTGACTTGGATTTGTTTGGTTTTACGCTGTGAAGGACGCTGTTTTGTCAATTTCTGAGTCTGATGTCTCCGCCTTTATTGGGTGTGGAGGAGGAAGGGCAGAGTAGTGCTTCTTTAGTGGCCTCTTCACCCTCCATTGATTGCATATCCCAGAATGGTTGTGGGTTAAAGGAAAGAAACTATCTTGGATTGTCAGATTGTTCTTCAGTTGACAGCTCTGGAGCCCCGAGCTTGGCTGAAGAAAATAAGAGCAATATTAATCTGAAGGCTACTGAGTTGAGGCTAGGTCTTCCGGGAACCCAATCCCCAGAAAGAGATAGCCAAGGAAAACTTAACGAAAAATTTCTCTTTCCTTTGCTGCCTTCCAAGGATGTGATCTGCTCGTCATCACAGAAGCATGTTATTTCAGGCAACAAAAGGGGATTCTCTGACACCTTGGATGGTTTCTCAGAGGTCAAGGGTTCTTCGTATGCACAAAAAAACTGGATGTTTCATGCAGCTGGGTCTGAGTCCGAATCTCCACACTCTGTGGGGCACGGGATGTTTCCTGGTTGTTCGGGAGTTAATGCGATGCTTTCATCCAGGCCTTCGGAGTCTCATTCAGCTACACTGAAAGAGTTGCCACAGAGAGCATTGCAAGAACAACCTCTTGCCACAAATACCAAGCCAAACCTGACCGGTGCTTGTAATAACAACAGTAGTGCACCTGCTGCCAAGTTAGTTTCAATTCAGGGAATTTGTTGTTGTGAGTAGAAGAGCGTGGAATAATAATGATGATGGTTGCTATTTTTGTTTTTGACAGAGCACAGGTTGTTGGTTGGCCTCCAATTAAATCGTTCCGGAAGAACAGCTTGGCTACTACTTCAAAGAACAACGATGAGGTTGATGGAAAGCCTGGTCCTGGTGCACTTTTTGTGAAGGTTAGCATGGATGGTGCCCCTTATCTCCGGAAGGTTGATCTGAGAAATTACTCCACTTATCAGGATTTGTCTTCTGCACTGGAGAAGATGTTCAGCGGTTTTACCATTGGTGAGCTATTTCTATATCCTTGGCCTTGAGGTCACACTTGTGACGATGTCGTGTTAAGGATTTGGTGTTCTGGAAGCTCTAATTATAGATTCTTTCTTCAAAATAGACATAGTGTTGCATGGATGCGATTACTACATTTTCTTGGAGATTTCAGGTCAATGTGGGTCTCATGGAGTTCCAGGGAGGGAAAAGCTGAGTGAGAGCAAGTTGATTGATCTTCTCCATGGATCAGAATATGTACTTACATATGAAGATAAGGATGGTGACTGGATGCTCGTTGGTGATGTACCATGGGTGTAAGTTTTTACTGTGCCTTATTTCTACATTCTTTGTCTCCATTTTCCCTAGACTAAGTGTAAACCATAGAATTGTATTTAAATATAGCTTAACTTGATGGACGAATTGCTTTTCATGTTCAAAATATAAGCTAGGGATGATACAAGAAAGAGAAAAGAGTAGGAGAAACTGGAAGTGAGAGCTAGCAATGAGAAATAGTTAACACTTAAATGATTCCAACTGAGCTTTGCAATCTTCATGTTTTTGATAGATTTTGGTTGTCATTACAGAAAGACTAATGGCTAGTCTATCACCCTTTGTAGAGTCCATTTACTTCCTTTCTGAGCCTGTATCCAATGGTTATCATTACAACATTTAGGGTTATTTGATGCACATACATTTTTGATAAATTCTTATTTAGGTTGTAGAGGGAAAACTGAGAAGTATAGTGAATGTGTGGTTGTCTATTGTGTGATTTGATGCATGAAATGCTGTGTATCTTCTTGGTCGATGATATTTTGCGTGACTTCGTTTCAGAATACTCATTATACTGCATATCCTTGTATCTGAGATGAAATGACACTATTTCTTTGCCTGAATTTTGTCGAGATGATGTTATCCCTTTTTGTATTTATTACACATATTGGTCCCATTTGTGCGCCTGAATATAGTTTTTGGGGAAATTTCCATTCATTAATATTTTATTCATTAGATAAAAACCTGTCAGTTGACAGTAATTGGTGTTGCTTTGCCCAGCTTTCGGTTTGGATAAATTTGAGCAAAAATTTTTTCTGCCACTCTGAAGGATACAACTATATTGTTTCTTGTCTTTGGATGTTGAACAATTGGCAACTTTTTTTTGTTACATATGTTTTGTAATAACAGCAGACATTGAACTTTTCTCCGTTTCTCTTCCTAAACCAAAAGAAAGAAAAATCCCCTTTATATTCTTGTTATTACATTGTTCTAAGTCTCATTTGGTTTTGTACCAGGATGTTTATCGAAACTTGCACGAGGCTTAAAATTATGAAAAGCTCTGATGCCATTGGCTTAGGTATGTAGACTAATCTCTATGTTGGTGTATAAACAGATAGTTTCAATATTTTGAAACAACATGATAATCTGATCAAGAGAGTAGGTCAACTCAACAATTTTCCTCAACTCTCCCTGATTTGTATTATGCCCGACACCTGAAGCCTGAACGTGACTGCTAAAGTTTAATCACAGCATTTTTTGCAGAGAAACTTTGGTTTAAAATCCTTATTTTATGGAAAATATTACGTAATGCTTGAGTCTAACTAGAACAATGATGATTTCGTACTAGTTCCAAGTTCCAAAAGACTTCCTGCGAGCTGCTATTTCAGCTTGCACTTATAATGGCTTTTGCTAAACATCTTGATAGGCTAATTTCTTTTGAGATCTGAAATGATCTATCATTTGTAAATTTATGTTGTGGTGCACAGCTCCAAGGGCAATGGAGAAATCAAGAGTCAGTGCCTAGTAGATCACTTTCCTGTTAATCAAATTTGAAGAATGGAAAACAAAGTTCAGATGAAAACAAAGGCAAAAATTGTTGAAGGAATGGGTTTACCGGATGGCTTGGGTTGGGGCTTACTGAGACGTGGTTGCCTCATCAGTGTTTTGGTTGCTTGAAAAATGTCTGTTACTTTATGTTTGTTTAGTTCTGTTTGTTCAAAATCCACGTTATGTTATCCTGAATTGTGATCAAACTGATATAGAAGTTTGTTGTTTCTTAAGTGTTACTCTGTTCTGTGACTGTCGAATCTGAAACAACTTGGAATTTGTGCTCACCTCAAGGTGATTACTGATTTTACAGCCTCACAAGTTCTCATACTAACTTTAGTACCTGCACCTGAAGAATATAGAACCACAGAGCAATACAAGTCTTGCATAAAATCTGATATGCATCAAGTTCTCAGACAAACTTTTGGCACTCACACCTGAAGAATATAAATCTATAAAACTGTTACAGTTCAAATTGGCATTTAAGTATCAGGATCTTGACTTTCTGCCAGATTACAATTTTGGGTATTCTCTTATTTCTGAATACTCTGCAGATATTGGAGGAAATATAAATATGGTTTTTACTATATTATCTGATAACTCTCTGTTCTCTGTAATTCAATGTGTATCATAATGTTCCAGTTGACGATTATCTGGATTAATTATATTTCCTTTTTGACTTCAAGTCATACATTGTTGACCTTTACCAGTGCAGATACTGATGTGGATTTAGACTTTTTGTGCCATCAGTGGCAGTGGTCGGCTTTCTTGATGCTTTGGTCGATTGCTTGCTTAGTGCAAGCCTAATCATGATTATTACCATTAAGTGCTCTTCACATTCTGTTTCTTTGATTTTTACGTTCTACAGTTCATAAACCAATAATTCATTTCCACCAAGTAAAAGTTGTCATGTCAGTTTAGGTTAAGTGTGTATGATGTTAATGTTTTCAACATTTTAAAGAAAGGGATTTTCTGTGTATTTTTTGGACATAGAATCAAAAGGTTGATCATATAAGTTTTGTTTACTGGGAAAAGTTGGAGCAGTTGTGTGATTAGTTGTGATCTTCAATCAATGTTGCATAAGTTGGTGAATAATCTGATCCTCAAGGATTTTACTAAAATTTCTTCAAAGTTGTTATTTTTTAAGTGTATAAATAACAATAAAGAGTCTCACTTAAATGCGGGATCTGGGGATGTTTAATAATACGGGATCAGGGTATGTTTAATAATACAGGCAAATAAGTTGATTGAGTCCCTATCTGACAATTCTGGACTATGTGCTAAATTGGGTGCATGGCTCCTGATCTTGTCCTTTAATGAACTTAATTCTAAGGTCTCACATGCAAAGCATCCACGAATATGGAAAATGATCATATCTTTGTCTTCATTCAACAGACTTCAACCTTTGGAAGTTAGCTGAAAATTTCTCAGATGTACAGAAGATTGTATTTGCTTGTACTGACTCCTGAAACGACCTATGGAGGGACTGGACTGTCTCTGTTCTGGAAGTTGAAAGACTAGTCTTATCTTCAAGCTTTAAAACTATAGCCATGAATAGACCTGAAAGTCCTGCATTGATTGAGCTAAAAGGATACAAAATTCAAAAAAGTAAAAGGAAGACACAAGTCCATGCATTACATTAAGATATAGACTAATAAAATGTTATTTATACGATAATTTAACCCAACTCTTGAACTCGAACTAAACAAAATTGATTAATTTAACTTAAATTTATAATTTATAATTTATAATTTATAATAATTATCTTAAATTATTAATTTAAGTTGTACATAATTTGTTCATATTGAATTTAAAAATTGAGTTAGGTTATCATATTAGTGATGTTTAATCAGTATACATTTGATGTTCATATCAACAATTAAAAACTCAATTAGTTCAGTCGGTTCAATTATAAATACCTTGAACCAATCAATTTTATGTTCAGCTTTTAACTTTTTAGTTCGATTTACTTTAATAACTTTTGTTATTAAAAATCAATCAATTTTTTGTAAATTAATAAGTTCTTGTGAACCAAAATAAATCAATTAATTTTTAATCAATACTTTTTAATTAAACTTCGAATTTTTCAATAGTTAAAGACAATCTCTTTTAATCATATTTCAAATTCTTAAATTTTACTCAATCTTTAGCCGATTTTATAACATTCTAATACTCGTTAAACCTTCTTAAACTTCTTGTCTTACTGTTTTCTCCACCTCCTTAACAGAAAATACTAATTCTATCTAATTGATATTAGTAAATTCAAACATTAAAGAGATGATTGCTCTAGCAACCAACCATAGAAGTCATTTTCGGGCACCTTAATAGGCAAACAACTCATATGTCCACTCATGAACATTAAAATTTGAAGATTGGATGATTCCCTCCCTACCACATATCCTTTTTCTCTGTTACTCTCATCTTAATTTTTCATCACAATTTGACTTTTAAGGACTTGCCCTGCATTTCATTGGCTGAGTTATGCTCAGTACTTCTAATGAAATGTGCTTTCAGTGACTAGACTGCTTCGTCGTCAGGTTCATTGGCTGTTTGCACACAGGAGGAAAGTGGCATACATTACAGATTCAGAAATCAGAACTGTCCGCAGAAAGTCACAAGAAATGAGAATCGAGTTATCATTCAGCCGACAAAGAGATGCAATATTTTTTTTGTCTTCAAGTCGGATTCGAAATCAATCGATCAAATTCATATATACGCAATTTGTTAAGTAATCGTTTCACCACAATAGCTTAAGTTGTGGTGTGAGGTCAATTTAATTGTTTTTATATACTCACTAACACATTTGGGCTTGAAACTTGCACAGACTCACTTTACCTTGTGCTGAATAATAAGTGGGTGGTAGGATTTGAACTCACGACTACTTGGTCACAAAAGCTCTAATATTATGTTAGAAAGTGTCTAACTCACCCCAATAGCAAACTCAAGAGGGAGAGGTGTGTACATTATTATAAACTCTTGAATGCCTTTATAATTTCCCGATGTGGGATTCCTGACATACCCCCCTCAGTCCAAAGCAGGACTGAACATCTGATGGACATATTGGGCAACTATTTCTAGTTATTTAGACAATGATTAACCCAAGCTCAATTATTGTTAATGGACTCTAAACTTTACTCATATTTAAAAAATTCAATATGGTATCAGAGCAGGTTTGGTTCGGATTATTAATTTCTCGATTGTCCGTCTAGATGTTCAGTCCCAGCGGCCCGGTCCGGTTACCGCTGCGTATATTTCAAGTGACAACTGGATGTCCAGCCCCAGTTGTACTTGAGAGAGAGTGTTAGAGTGTCCCATATTGCCTAGACATGAAAATGTTAAAGGATTTACAAGTGGTAAGGGTCAACTATTTAAACAACTAGTTCTAGTTATTTGAACAATGGTTGACCCAAGCCCAATTCTTAATAATAGACTCTACACTCTGCCCATATTTAAAAAATTTCAATACAATTTAACCTAATTATTAAACTCAAATTAATAATTGAAGTCGAATTTAATTAGTTCAAATTTTTAATATTTCCTCTTTTCAGGTCGCTTATGTTAGGCGTGCCTAATTGGAGGAAAAGGAGAAAAAAGAAGAAGGAATACAGAAATTGTTAGGGGTCGACCTCCATCTACCAGACTCATTAATTTGAAGAAGAAAGGAACACATGAATGCAGATATGATCTTCGCATATGTGCAGAAATCTGCCACATCGCAGGCTTTCAGGACTCAAACCAAACCTGGAGGGACACCAATCCTTGTCATTCAAAGAGTATTGGACCTTATTTGCCAATCAAATTGCTTCCAATCCACCAAATTGCAACTCCTTTTCGTTCCCCTAAACTCCAACGCGTTTTTGCCACTCATCACATTTAAAGCACTGGTCTGTTTTTGGAAGTGACATGACAAGCCTTTGAAGTTCTCTGAAAATGCGTGTGATCTTTACAGTACCGATCATGGAATTTTGGCATAAATTGGAATGTGGGCATTCCCTGAAAGGGCAAATATTGATTCTTGTCCCCATTTCCGTATACCACTTTATATCATTCTATGTCCATTTATTCATTGTGGCTATTTATTGAATGGAGAGAAGTTCATAGTGGCACACAAAAACAGGAACAATCACCCTGTACCTCTGATTGCGATAACTAAAAAGCATTATGCCAATGCTTCCTCCTTCATTTTCAAAAAATTTGTATTTCGAGAAGTTTAATATAATACAACTTTATCTTTAATTAGTAGAGATAACGATTCTAAGTCAAATTGAATTAGACGAAACACAATTTACTAACCCTACTTATTCTTAAGGAGAACCCTTCTTACTAATGATTCTCAATGCAGAATATTATACAAGTCGATATGCATGTATGCAACTATTTTCTTTTCTTCTTCTTCTTTTATTTAATTAGGATTCTATGGATTTATGAGTTGGGACCATGTGCCCCAATAATGGCAACCACTCAACCACCAACCAAAGCCATATCTTTCAATTTCCATCACCTTATAGGAATTATTAGTCTACTCCATAATTATTTATTTGGCATAAACTTATTACCTCCTCTTCCTCTTCCTGCTCGTACATGTGACTTTACCTAATATTTATGGCAGTTTGGTCGAATCTTAGAAGACCAACTGCTAATCATGCAACCCAAAGTTGAGAACCACTTACGTTAACTCCAATTTGTTTAAGATTAACTAGTTATTATTGTGTTCTCTGGTTGATTGCTGTAACATGCGAGATGTTGAGGCCAAGTGAATTCCAATCATCCCCATCATTCGTTTCTGTCGTTATAGGAAGATTCATAGTCTCATTCTCAAACTCCCTTTCTTTTCATTTTTTGGTTGGCTTTAACAAAATGCTTTATTGTATTATGCTCAGGAGTTGGCTTCTTGCTAAAGAACAAGAAAAGGAATACAATTTGATGATAATAAGGTTTTGAGTCTGTTCAAGAACACCCGTTACTCGACTGCAAAGTGGAAACCTTATGCTAAATGCTTTGGAATAATTTGTTTCGCTTGATAAATAGTTTTTTTAAAATGAAGGAATCCGTAATTACTATCTTTTGAATGTGTAGTGGGTAAATCTTTAGATTGACGCAATAACTTGCAAATCATACCAATCAGTTATTCTGTATTAGGTAAGTCCTGTACGACAGACTCAATCGAGAGAGTGTAAATAAGGGGATTCAATAACAGGATCTTTTGACTTCATACCTTCTACTCCACCAACTCGACCACTTCTAAGAGGCGCTTGATAATTAGTTACTTTAGTGTTTAGTAGAATTTAATAATTTATAAATTACAATTTTCAAAAAAATTATTTAACAAGTAATTAATTTTAAATTAAATGATACATTTGATTTAAATAATATTTTGTAAAATTTAAATTATTTTTTATTTAATTATATTCTTTAGAATAAAAGACATAAATTTCTTCTATTGACTGTCTATGAAATATTTTTAAAATTTTCAAAAAAATTTCTTTTAATTTTTAGTTTTTTAAATAAAAACTCTTTCTCCCATACTTTGTTAAAAATAACAATGAAATACGTGTCATAAAAATTATGTTTGTATTAATCAAATATTATTTATAAGATAATCTTACTCAACTTTTAAATTTGAATAAAAATAATTAAATCTAACTCAAATTAATAATTTATTATAATTATCTAACAACAACAAGAACACTCTGTAAAAATCTCGTTGAGACACAAGATTTGGAGAGGTTTAATAATACGCAACTTTAACTCTAATTAGTAGAGATGTTACTTTCAAATGACTCGCACGAATAAATGAAAGTTTATTATAATTATTTAATTTAAATAAAATTTAAGAGTTGATTCAAATTAATATATTAATAAAAATCAATTAGTCTGTATTTACTATTCATATTATTATCTGTGTTCTATCTTTATTTTTAAAAGAATTTTAAAAGAAAGAGTTTTTGAGAAAAATTAAAAATTAAAACAGTTTTTAAATTTTAAAAATCTAAAATTGGTAATGCCAACCAGA
The DNA here is from genome assembly GCA_026546855.1 of Erythroxylum incrassatum. NCBI lineage: Eukaryota > Viridiplantae > Streptophyta > Magnoliopsida > Malpighiales > Erythroxylaceae > Erythroxylum > Erythroxylum incrassatum. Next base: position 27,756,849 of record JANVCL010000212.1, on the reverse strand, counting down.
AGAAGCCTATTATGCCATTTGGACTGATCTCAGAGGGATAGGTTGCGCTGGAGATGTGGATAAAAATCTTAGGTTCTAGACTTTGATATCTGATGTGGAAAGGGACACTCACCTTAAACATTAATTGCTGTGATTGTGACACCAAAGGGTACCTCTGTCCTTTCCCAGTTCGAGTAATAATGAGTTAAAAGCAATAGTTTAATTTAAAATTTATAATTAATATAGACTATAATAAAAATTAAATAATTTTAAAATAATATTTAAAGAAAGAGATCATTCATACGTGCAAAAAAGTGAAATTTAATTTTAAAACGTTATATAAAAGTTAACTAATTTATTTTAATTTGTAAAAATTAATTTACTTATAAAAGTTAATTAATTAATTATTAATAATAAAAATTATAAAGGTAAATTAAATTGAGAAGTTAAAAACTGAACTAAATAATTAGTTCATTTAAAGTTTTTACGGTTGAATTAATTAAATTGATTTAATTTTTTAATTATCGGTTAAGGTTTAAAATATTGTTAATTCTCTAAAAACTTTTAAACTTTAATTTTTTAATTGTTAACTAATTATTTGACATCAATATTCTTAAATACTTATTTAAATTAAGTATGTTATTTGATTTCAAATCACTAAAATATAATTCATATTATATAATTTATTAATTACGTTATCGATGCATTACAAATATTATCTAACTAATATAATATCTTTGCTTATTTATATGCCTGATTTATTTTTTATTTACTTTCATTTGAGTGTAGTCAAAGGTAGGGGTGAGCATTCGGATAATTCGGGCTGAAATTTCACTGTTCGAGCCCGGCCTGAATTATCCAATTTTTTTTTCATCTTACCCGGTCCGAACTCGAACTTTTTCTAACCCGAGCTTACCCGACTCGAATTACCGAATTACCCTAATTACTCGAATTACCCGAAATTTTATAACGTAATTCGGGTAATTGGGCCGGCCCGAAATTTTTTGGAGTTACCCGACCCCGGC
>JANVCL010000212.1:27729633-27747243 GCA_026546855.1 Erythroxylum incrassatum | reverse complement strand
TAATTTGTTATAAATTAGCAACATAAATTAACAAATTTAAAATTAACGATAACAAGTTCTAATAAAAATTTTATTAAAACGCAAAATTTTAGCATGCTCAAAAGTTTTCAAATGTCTGACGCGATTTTAAATTTATTAATTTATTAATAGATTATTAGTTAAAGATAAGATTATATATTATTAGATATTTTTAAGTTACGTATTTAATGTTTTGTAATATCTTTAGGAGCGATTTGAGAGGTGCAATGTACACTTGAGAAATGATTGAAGCAATCCCTCCTTGGAGCCTCTCATGTGATGCGCACTAGTGAAGGATTTTGAAGCTTTTTAGTGCAAAATCCATATTGGTCAAGGTACAAGATTAATCTAAAAGATTGAGTGATTTGAGTCCCACTCATCCACTACACCCTAAAAAGCAAAGTTGATACACAAAATCTCCTAAGCAAATGACGAGAAAGAGAGACTTTTCATATGTTTCTAATTTTAATGTCAATTTAGCCCACAATGGGGTATACCTTTTATAAATCCATACATTTTAAATAAATTGAGGATGTAACAAACTCGAAACAATCCAAAAAATGCTTCCAAAGTTTTGGATTCATCGTGGGCATAGACACGATCATGTTCAATGCCAAAGTCCAACATCAGCTATATAGTTTTCGGAAAAGGACTCATCAATGGCTAATCCTTTCATCTAGCTGTCAGGATGAGATAGGAGTTATCATCATCATAATCACAATGGACTCCTCTTGTTAGCACATCATCAAATTGCAAATTTTGTCAACATTAGGTTCAGATTCATGAACACACGATGTGCTATTTTCTGGTATACTGAGTTTTGCCTGAGCCCTTTTTTCTGTGGACTAGAAAGTTGATAATGAGCACTTTGGGTGGTGAATTTGATCACGCAATTCAAGTAGTACCACATCTAGTGGTCCTTTGATGTCGTAAATGCACCATTTGATGTTGGACTTCGTGTACAAGTTCCTAACCAAGTTGTTATGTCCTTACCAAGAAATCCATTAAAGGGTTTCTTAACTACACCTTAAAAGAATCAAAATGAATCTTAAATTAACTCCCACCTCCCCAACATCCTTTGTCTTTTAAAGACTTGTCCAAGTAGTTTGTGAGGATTCTTCAAATGCCTCCAAATGTTAAGCATCGTTTTGGATTCAAATCTCTTGAATTTTTAAAATTTTTTCAAAGTGGTTGATGGGTTAAATTTACTTTGATTATTCAAATTGAATTTATCATTTAATTTGAACATATAAACTTATCGTAATTTCTAATAACGAGAAGCTAAGCATCATCCGTTCCTAAATGAGAGGCAATCTTAATTACGTGGTTAGAACAATAAAAACTAATGATTAGAAAATCCAATAATTCAATCGAATAAACCTTAAATCATTCAATTTTTTGTTTCAATTTTTAACTTTTTAGTTCGATTTACTTTAATAATTCTTGTTATTAAAAATTGATCAGTTAATTTTTGTAAATTAATAAATTCTTATAAATTAAAATAAGTCAATTAATTTTCATTTAACAATATTTTTTCAATTAAATTTCAAATTTTTCGATGGATAAAGACAAATTTTTAATTATATTTCAAAATTTTAAATTTTATTCAAATTTTAGTCAATTTTATAAAACCTTAAATGACTTATATTATTGGTTTAACTTTTAGTTCAATTTTTTTAAGATTGATAAAAGCCTATAAACATTTGTTAATAACTGTAAATCAGTTAATCACATGCCAAGAGCTAGGACCACTTTCTTTCTAACGAAAGAAATGGATGATCAAGTCTCAAGCAAGTTTTGCCATTTTCTTTGAAGTCATGTGTTAGATAAGGAAAGGTCATCTTACGAGCCTAAATCTGCGTGAAGTAGGTGATAGAAAGTGGTGACATTAACTTAAAAAAGAGAAGGGTCTTTTAGTTTTAGCCCAACCTCTGATCTTACTGATGTGTTCCTTAAATTGCGCATACCTTTAAACAGCTTTTAGTGGCATTTATGGTTACCATTTACTTTATTTATGTGGTGTACTTGTTATTATAATAATGAAGAAGATGAAGAAGGAGGAGGAGAAGAATACAAAATTTCTTCAAATCCCGATAAAGATAAGAGATGCCTTTCACTTCACTTCATTATCCTTTTCACCATCAAGTATGATTGTGTCCACAGTAAGGAAGGCCAACCCAAATCCACCATTTTGGGCCAAAGACAACCGTCGTAATATTTGATTTTACAATCAAGACCCCGTAGTTCAAGGAAACAATAAGTGTTTTTCAGCTTAAATTTGTGCTTAAATGGCTTAATAGAAATTATTTTTAATTAGAATTATCGAAAAGATTTCATTTTGTTTCATTGGACAAATTCTCTTATCCTAAAATGCTGACGTAGCATTCACCCTTCTCCTTCCCTGTCCTAAATCCTAAGCTTTCTACTGACCTGCGAATTTTATGTTCCTTGGCTAGATATGAAAAGAATGTCTGTTTACAACAAATGCATTAAGAAACAGTGCAGGGCAGACCAGCTTGCAACTCATTTCTTTACTGTTCAAGGGTAGGAAGAGATCAAATTGATACAGTAAACCATTGTACAGGTGAGGGTACACATCAGAAATATAGTTGCTTACACTTTGTTGCATCAATATCAGATGGACAGTAAGGGCACTTGAAAGATTTTGAGTTATTCTTAGACATCCTATTGATGGATTGCTTGCACAGAACATGACCACAGGACATCAACATTGGTGGGTTGTCATCTGTTGATTGTTCCTTAGACACTGGACATATGAAGATGGAATGGAACTGAAATTCTGGGCTAAGCTCCACAGGCACAGGCAGCTGTTTCATTGACTGCCATTCCTGCCTCTTCCCTGCCATTACATTCATGAACTTCAGCAATGGTGGTAAAACCTGGAAACCTGCCGCTATAGTCACACTCAATGGACTCTCAGAAGACTGGCCCAGAAGATTGCAGAATTGCCTCGTTAGTTCGTCAGCGGCTTTATTCCAATTAGTTGGCGATAGTAGTTCAGAGTACGGGGATTGATCAAGCTTCCCAGCCCATAGAAGACAACCCATAAGCTTCTGTAGGTCACCTAAATGGACAGAGGCAAATGGAGAAATGTGAGTTCTCGCATACGTGAGAGCTTCATTCTTGCTTCCAGTTTGCAGTAATTCCACAAAATGTAGCGTGTGGAGTTTCAGTTGAAGGTCTGAGCCATTTTGTTTGAGCTTCTCAGAGTTAGCAGCAGCCCACTTTAGTGCAGGCTCTAGATCTCTGCTCTTCATAGCTTCCAGTATCAGATACATTTCTGAGAAAAGGGACCTCATCGCGACAGCAGCTTCAGGTTCCTTGGCCTCACTTATGAAGCAATCACCAATTTCGAAGAGGCCCTGCCGGTAGAAGTGACATGCAATTACCTGGTTAACAGTGTGGCTATCAAATTCAATATTTCTGTAAGCTTTCGATATATCAGGGTTAAAAGATTTCTCAAGGGTCTTGGGATACTTGCTCAAGGCTACATTAAGTTCCTTTTGTGTGCTTTCCATCTGACTATGTGGAGCAATCTCTATCAACTTTTTCTTAAGCTCAACGAGTACAGATTTGTAATCAAGCTCAGAGCCAGACTGTCCTGGATGTAGGATTTCCAATGCCCTTTCAACTTCTTGTAGTGTCTGGTCAATGACTTCTCGGGTCTTAGAACTGGAAAGCTTTTGCTTCTTTGCAACACGGTCAAATGCATCTCTTATAGGATTCAGATCCATCATCACTTCTCTACGCCCTTTCAAATATTGCTGTATCACTGGCTTCACACCGCCAGGAACTGATATAAAAAGCACCTACAAACTAGTGAAATGACAAATTATTAGTGAAAAATTGGATAAATATTAAAAAAGAACTGCATGCGCATGGCCACATCTATAGCAAGTATGATTTGATAGTGTCTGAAAGGATGAGTGGGAAAAATCAGAATTCAAGAAAGGATTCACATATGAATTTGGCCATATATCAACGGAATAATTTCCATATCAAACAATGGTAAAATGTAATATTTGTGAATAATTTTACTAGTGCAGAGAGGGTCAAGGCATTACAATGGGTGCGACAGCTAAAATGCACAAGAAGTGAAGTAATTCATATCCCATAATTAAGAAACTATGTGAAATACTTCATCACTGCTCCAACCAACAACCAAGCTACATTCAAGTGAAATGTATTTCTGCATATGAAATGCACTCATTTCACCGAAATCACAAGCAATTGTAGATACAAAGAGAGATAATCTGTTCATTCAGAGAAACCCTCAAAGTTCATCATTCTCTCCTGCAGAAAAGCATAATTCTAATGCATTCTACTGAAACAAACTAAGAAGCTGAAAAGGGACAAATTACTTCAACAATAAATTTCGCAGGACTCAAGATTTAGGCTCTACTCTCTATAGATAATATGCTTATACTGTTTAAAACTTTATGTCCAAATGAAAGAAAATCTTATACATATTTTGTCACAAAGATAATTTGCAATATCACCTTGCTATTGTACGATCAACTCGCATGCTACTAAAAAATATTGGACCATTTTTAGAACTTCAATTTTCAACTTTCATCATCATGACTCTGAAACTTAAAATTTTTTTTACGTTTACAAACTACTCTTGGGTTAGATGTATTAGCATATAAGCAAGTCTAACTAAAAATCACAGACACCTAAAGCACCAAACGGCCTTGTACTTACAGAATAAAATACAAGATCTATTCTAAAGGTAATCAGGCATATCAAAAATTCGTCCCTGAGTAAAGATTAGAAGTTGAAATTCATAAAGAACAAAACTCAGATGTTCGTTAATCTCTTAAAGAACCAAATGCAGCCCTTTTCACAATTAAAGATCTAGAAAATAATGTCCTCAACAAGCCGGTCAAATGACTATATTTTGTTATCTAAACCTACATAGGAAAAAAAAGACACATTCCTGATGAATAAACCAAATAAAATAAATCAAACATTGGCAAACCAAGAAAACTTCATAACCCCCCAAGAACATGAATAGGCATTACTCAATAAAGATACAAACTTTCGTAACTTCTCCAAGTGTAAAAAAAAAAAAAGACTCGATATTGACAAAAATGAAATCAAGATAAATCTCTTGAAAATCTAATGTTCGTTGAAGCAGAGATAAGGAAGTACCTGATCAACAGATGCCTCTATATTACCGAATAATTTAATTTTTCATTAATCTTTTGGTGTAAAAACAGCAGAAGAGAATCGCAGAGGAAGCCAGATAAGGAGCAAGATACAGCCTATATCTGCAGCGAGGAGGAGGAGGAGGAGAAATATATTGAGTTGCTTTTCCTACATTACCCTCTTATTCTGTTTCTATTCACGGTTTTGCCCTTCTCTTAGAGAAAGAGAAAATCGGGTACGAGCATTTGTCGTACACCTCAAATGGTTTCGCTAGTGAAGAAGGATCGTGGAATCTACGCGCGACTATGGTTCGATCTAACGGTTATGGAAGTAAATTCTGGAGTGAAGCTGTTTGCGCTAGAACCTGTCCTCCTCACTTCCGGAATAATTGATACTTGAGGCACTGGGAAACCTAATCACCCCCTAAATAGCAAAATTTGTAAGCATTATTCACCAACTTTTATTTTATTTCATTATGATTCTTGTCTTTATTAGGACATGAAAAAGTGGTTAGAAGCATAGAAACGGCAGATTGAAGTTGAAAATTAACTAATTCATCTACTAATTTTTATAAATAATAATAAATTGGTTAATATAAACTAAAATAAAAAATTAACCGATTTACAATTTACATTTAAACCCATAAAATTGATTTAATTTTTTAATTGTTGGTCTAAAATAGGAATCACAATAGGCCGAATCAAGTCGGACTCAAATTGTTAAGACTTGAGCTCGAAACAACAAGCCTAAGCCTGAATATAATCATGCTTGAAACAACTAATCCTTATCTTAAGTCTGAGCTTTATTTGACTTGACCTGAGCCTTTTTTAATTTAAAATTGTAAAAATATCATTTTTTTGCAACGACATCGTTTTACTAACATATATTGACCCTCAAATTAGATCTAAGAAGTCGAAGTGATAATGAAGTCGCTTGCAACTAAATTAATACTAACTCTAATAATGAAATATGTAGTTCGTGAATAATTGAGATCGTTCTCACGAGGAATCTATTAGTAAATGTTATACGAGTTGAAAACTAAAACAAATTGGGAGGATGTTGAATTAACATGATTTTAGGAAATTAAAAATGACAAAAATTGGAAATAAATGAAAATATTCAGATCTGAAAAATTAATAACGAATCTTAATTTCGAGACACTTACATTATCAAACTAATATGGATTTTCGATATAAAATTAAGTTCATTAATAAATATTCAATGAGTGATGTTCTCTCTTAAAACTAAATGAATAAAAAACATGTATTTTAAACACTTTTATTAGTTAACAACTTAGATATAATCTTAAGTTTGATTGATTAATAACTTTAAGAATCAAGAGAACCAATGAGCAAGATAATACACATACGATATGTATTTAATCTAGATAAGTATCTTTCTAAGAATTCCAAATCCCTAACGTAAAGATAGTAATCCTAATTACCACTTTAGATTAACAAAACTGAACGTCAAATCTTACTAATCTGACTGTAAATTAAATCAATCAATTCCTAGTTGCGCACCCTAGGGATCAATCAATTCAATCATCAAAAGCAATACAGAAGACACTTAATATTTATTAATGAAATAAACTTTATTCGGAAAATCTCACACATACTAGATGATAACGTGGCTCCCTTCAACTAAGAAAAAAGAATTAACTACTCATAACAGAGGTAAAACTCAGCAGAAAAATAGCAGAACACAATCTCCATTTATGCACTTTTCCAAAAAAATACGAAAACTCTATCCAAAACCAGAAAAAACCAGTAGAAAACGTAAAGGTGATCTAACTAGAAGTGTCATCTCTTCTCTCTTATCGTTATCTTTATCAGATACACTTCCCACATAATTAGGTTGCAGATCCCCACCTAAAAGGCAACAATTTGATTCCCAAAATAATAAAAATCCTAGGTATATTGAATTTGCTTTCAAATTGGATTCTACAGATAAGCTTTTCCCTTGCATGTGCTCACACTTAGTCAACAACAACACTTCTGCCAGCTTGTAACTGTTCCCTTATCTGTCCATTTCACAACTTTTTGTTTCAAAATCAACTCCAAGAATGCTTACGACTTCCTAATAACAAAAGATGAGTAATTCCATTAGGTTGAACTCAAATTGCACCCAACAAAACGGAATTCAGAATCAAAATAATACGAATTAATCATCATATCAAATTCTCCCACACTAGACCTTTGCTCGCCCTTGAGCAAATATACCCAACCACTACACTTTATCAATTCGTCTTTCAAAAGACTAAGTGTACGCATTTCTCTAAACTTGGGCCAGCAAGACTTAGGTTATAACACACATCATAAGTGTTTTTCGCCGGCACAAATAAACAAAGTCAATTAAAGACACTTTCATTCAAGGGCAAGCATGAAACCAAGGTGAATTCTTCTCACAGGTTTCTTTCTTTACGCTCAAGTGTTTAAGGTTAAAGTGTTTCTTTCAAATCTCCTCCTAATAAATTGCACTACCATAGGCTTGTAAATTTACCAGTCCCATTCATTCAAATTACATGAGCTTATAGAGGACTTTATTATAGGTTGTAATAGGGCTTAGGTCAAAGGTAGGATAAAAGGGATCTATAGGCTTAACCACAAGTATTCATAAGGCTTCTAAGTGTGTGGAAAGACAAGATAAAGAAGATAATGAGATACTTCGTTACATTTTTTTCCTCATTTCTGATTGCTACCATTCTTTAGAGCCATTTTTTATATGGTTAACAATTGACAATTAAGGTAGCCCTATTCATAGGAATAAAAGACACACACAAAGGCATCTCAACCAGAAGTTATCTAAGAGTATAATTGACCTCCACAGGGTAAGGATTTTGGGGCTTATGGTTTTAAGACAAGGTTTCCATTATAAAGAAAAAGGTTAAGGCTCAAAAGGGTTGACTAGGGATATTATTCCAGGTAGGCTATTTAAGTCTAAAGGGTTTTAAAAATAAAGAAGGCCTTAATCATGTCCATGTATCATGTACTCAAACAAATTCAATCTGGTTCAGTCCAAGTTTTGAAGGCAAGCCTAATTAGAGGAGCATCACACAACACAAGAAAAATAGAAAGACATAAAGACATTGCCATTAAGGCTCAAATCTACTTACAAGTTTAATTAAAAAATCCACCACAATTTCACAGATTACCTAACCACTCAAATGTCAAACTTTGACTAAGTGTATAAGACCAGTTATTTCAATTAATTAGCACGGTTCGCCTTAGACTCAAATAGCCCAGTCCAATTTCATGCACACATTCAATCTCATCCAAACTAATATGACAAAGCTTCATGTCTTAACACACAACACAAGCCTATAGAAAACAGAAAAATTAAAAGAAAAATGAGTCAAAGAAGGACGAGACACTTTTTCTTTTTAATACACACAGTCACACACATGTTTCCCTTTTCCCCACACCTAAACCAACATTTTCCCCAATGTTGTCAAATGAAATAGGAACCAAAAAGAAAATAAAAGGTAAGAAGAAGCTTCTCTGTTTGGATGTTCAATAGATGGAGAAAAGATTGTTGTTGTCGAGGATGTGCAAACCATGGTGTTGCACAGAACTGAAAAAATCCAAAACAAAAACATAAACAAACAACATTTCTATACCAACATCCCATTTTGTTAACTAATAAGGAGCACAGTGATGGCATCAAATGGCACAAAGTCATAGCAAACTGAAGACACAGAACAATTCAGCTATTATAGCACAACCCATCTGCCTTGCACTTTGCTTATCTCTAATGGCACAAATTGATGGCATTAAAACAAGACCAGCAAGAAGCACAATAATACTTCAAAATGAGCAATACAATCACAAACCAACAACTCAAAATTCAATCACAAAAGGCTATGAGGTCACATAACACATCACAACATTAAATGATAAAAGCCATTCTAGCCCAAATCTAAAACCGAATTGAACAATACTCCCATGGGCAAAATCGAGCAGAAGACAGAATTGAGAGTAAGAAAGCGATGGTATTGCAAAAATTGAGCAAAAATCAAGTGAAATTCATTAAACACATTTGAAATTGAACAAAATTAATCCATGTATAACATTTAAAAAGCTGATTGAAAAACTTACCTGGGTATGGCAAACTTACCCATCTGTTGAAGGTGCACACCTAAGTGAAAAGCAATCGAACCCATCATCAAAAATCAAATGAATTGCAAACCCAAAGTTGAATTTGTGACTATGGCTTGGATAGGGAAGAACGGTCGCTGGAGTAGTAAGTGAGGTGGTGTCGGCGTGGGATGGAAAAGGGGACAGGAAGAAGGTGTCACAAAGGTTTTCTTTGGACTCGAACTTCTACCGCAAGTCGCGCCTACCTTCGTGCGACAATCTTGCTTAGGTATGCTTAAGCAAGATTCAACCTTTTCATGTGAATGTCGCCGAACAATTCCATTAACCCTCGAACACCTCACGCGCACACAAGTGTTTAAAGTGTTTCTCTCACACATATAAAGAACATAAGTGTAACAAAGTAAAGAAAGCAACAAAAGATTTTACATATAGCCGAAGCTACTCTTTCATTAATTCTCAACAAAATGTTAACAAAAGACACGAGTACCTCCTCTACGAAGCACTTAAGAACCTCCTTACTCGAAGCACTTATAAGGAACTCCCTACTCGAAGCACTTACCTTACAATGAGAACTCCCCCAAAAGCTCTCAATTCTCAAAGCTCTCTCCTCTGAGTGATTTCTCTCAATAATGAGTGAATCAATAGGTCTCAACCCTAATGAACTATTTATAGGCTCCTCCAGATGACTAAGAGTCCTAGTAGAACTCTACTAGCCAAGATCACAATCTTATCATATCTTATCCCATAGGATTAAGTTACATCACATTTAAAAGATTACCTTATCTAGGAATGATTATCCTTATCCAAGAAGATTTCCTTTATCTTCAGATGATCCTTCCTCGTGATCTTTATCTTTTAAAGTTGATGTTCATCCAATATGATCTTATCCACCGCGTCATCGTGTGTCACATCATCTACAGCTGCCACGTTACTGCTGATGTGTTTCCACTATGACCTATCCGCACATAAGTCCTTCAATGCATGTCTATAGATAAGTCCATCTTCTATGATCAAGCTCACTCATGGTGCAGTCTCATCGCTCCATGACTAAGTACAAGTCAAAGTTTGAGTTAGTATAAAACCTTGCATATTTCACATACCTTCGACCTGTCTCGTCGAAGTTAAGTGTTTAAGCGTCTCGTCGCGTTCGCATGCCTTCACGCATCCTCCCAGGGTTTGGCATATCTTTGCGTCTTCTCGCACACCCATGGGTTTTGTATGACTTAGTTTTCCAACTCCGCACAACCCTGCATCCAAATCTCATGTCTCGTTGAAGATTCCGCCAATGTGCGCCCACTCGTGCCCGCACGTATCAAATCTCGCCTACTCTTGAGATCTTCGCCGATACTTCCCTCATCCCTTGCCTACTTCGCAAGTTCCTCAGATTTTGCTCGCCAACTCGCAAGACTTTGCCTTATTCTCTCGTCAACACGCCTTTCTCGTATCAACTTGCATACCAAGCATTGGCCAGGCTCGTCAACATTCGCACGATCTCGCAGTTTGGACTTAGGGGTCTAACAGAAGGGAATTAAAATCCCACTAAAAGTTCAAATTGACCAAAATTTTAAACAATGCCATTCAAAGTGAGACATCAAGTAGACACCAATAAAATAAACCAAAGTGACTATGACGTTGTCCTTCTCAAGTAAAAACCAATCTATCAAATAAAAGAATTGTCCCTTCAAAAATTAAAAATGACCCTACAAAGAAATTAAATCAAGACTCAGTACTAACAGAAGAAAATGCCCAACCTATCTGTGATGCGCATATTGAGCTTGGATGATGAAAATGATAACTTTTTTTGTGTAGACGTGCCAAAAATTAAAAATTAAAAGACACAAAACAAATCAACAAAGACGGAGATTAAACATGGGATGCCTTCCTAAGAACGCATTGTTTATCGTTGAATGCTTTGACAGGATCAAAATGTAGCTTTAGTCTTGATACGTTGGTAAAACCAGCTCAATTTCCTCCACGAGCTTTACCTGCACATTCTCAAAATAAGGTTTACCTTGAAAGTATCCAAACTCTGAATCTCCACTGCATCATGAAAGAAAACCTTAGTAATAACAAATGGACTAATTCAATGAGACTGTAGTTTGCCAGGAAATAGTTTTAGCTTAAAATGATAAAGGAGGGCTTTAGACCTACTGAAAATTCTTTACGTGAAAGCATTTTATCATGAAAGGCTTTAGTTTTTTCCTTATAAATCCTAGCACTATCATATGCATTACTACGGATCTCTTCTAATTCCTGGAGTTCTATTTTTTTATTTTCACCGGTTTTTTTTAAGCTTGAATTATACTTTTTAATAGCCTAGTAAGCCTTATGTTCCAATTCTACTAGTAGATGACAAGATTTATCATAAACTAACCTGTATGGAGACATACCAATTGGAATTTTAAAGGTTGTTTGGTATGCCCATAGTGCATCTTCCAAATGAAAATTCCAATCTTTCCAGTTTGGATTAACAACTTTTTCTAGCATGGACTTAATTTTCCTATTGGACACCTCAGCTTGTCCACTTGTTTATGGGTGATATGCTGTAGAAACCCGGTGTATGACATCATATTTCTTCATCAAAACCTCAAAACTCTTGTTAAAAAAATGGATCCCTCGATCACAAATAATAGCTTGAGGTACTCCAAACCTGACAAAAATGTCATTGTCAGACAAAGTAGCCTTGGTTTCAACAAACTTTGAAATATAATCCATAACAAGCAAAATATAATTCTTGTCAAAGGAAGAGGGAAAAGGACCTATAAAGTCTATTCTCCAGACATAAAAAATCTCACATAACAAAATGTTATTAAGTGGCATCTAATCTCTCGATCCCAAGCTACCTGTTCTTTGACAATGATCACAAGACTTGCAAAACATGTAAGAATCATAAAATAGCTTGAGCCAAAATAGTCCACATTTAAGAATTTTGTGAGTTGCTCTTTTGGGGCCAAAGTATCCCCCCCACATAGATAAATGGCAAAAATTTAATATGAAAAGAATTTCATCATCTGCAACACACCTTCTAATAATCTAATCAGCATAGAAATTATCAAGGATAAGGCTCATCCCACATGTAATATTTAGTCTCTCTTTTAATTTCATCTTTTTTAGCTTTAGATAAATCACTAGGTAAGGACTTAGTCACTAAGAAATTTACTATGTCGGTATACCATGGAATTACCTGTTGAATTGCAAAGAGACTTTCATCTGAAAATTCGTCTTAGAGAATATCAGATGAATTGGTTGCAGTGATCCGACGGAGATGATCAACCACTAAATTTTCAACTCCCTTCTTGTCGCGTATTTCCAACTCAAATTCTTGTAGGAGTGAGATCCACAGAATCAACCTTGGTTTTGCTTCTTTCTTAGTCACCAAATATTCAGAGTTATATGGTCTAAATAAATGATCACTCATGTACCCCATAAGTAAGACTGAAATTTTTTCAACCTAAAAACTACAGCCAAAAAATCTTTTTCCATCATGGAATAATTCTTTTGAGCATTGTTAAGTGTCATGGAGGTATAGTAAATGACATGAGCTACTTTGTCCACTTTTTGGCCCAAAACTACGCCAGCTGCATAATCTGAGGCATCACACATTAGTTCGAAGGGAATGTCCCATTTCGGTGGCTGAATAATTGGAGCTATACTGAATCGTTTCTTTAATTCATTAAATACAACCTTGCATGGCTCATCAAAATCAAATTTCACGTCTTTTCGAAGTAGTCTACACATGGGTTGCGCAATCTTCGAAAAATCTTTTATAAATCGCAGATAGAATCCTCCATGACCAAGAAAAGAGTGAACTTTTCTCACAAACGTGGGGTAAGGTAAAGATCAGATAACATCTATCTTAGTCTTATCGACCTCAATTCCCTTAAAAGAGACGTATGACTTAAACTTATGCCTTACTCAATCATAAAATAATATTTTTCATAATTTAAAACCAAAATTAGTTTCAATGAAATGTTTAAACACTTTCTCAAGGTTGATAATGCATGTTTCAAAAGATTCTCCATAAACTGTAAAATCATCCATGAAAACTTCAACACAAATTTTCACAAGATTAGAGAAAATATTTATCATACATCTTTGAAATGTCGCTGGTATGTTACACAGCCCAAATGACATTCTTCAGTAGGCAAAGGTGCGGAATGAATATGTGAAGGTTGTTTTCTCTTGGTCTTTTCGTGCAACAAAATCTAGTGATACCATGAATAACCATCTAAATAACAATAGTGAGATTTACCTGCAATTCTTTCAAGCATTTAATCAATAAATGGAAGGGAAAAATGATATTTTCTAGTAACCAAATTGAGCTTCCTATAATCTATGCAAACTTTCCATTTGTTTTGAACACGAGTAAGTATCAACTCACCATCACTATTTTCTATTATAGTTACCCCAGTTTTCTTTGGAACTACCTGGACTAGACTTACCCAATTGCTATATGAAATGAGGTAAATAATTCCAGCATCAAGAAGCTTCAAGATTTTTGTTTTCACCACTTCCATCATGGGTGGATTCAAACGATGTTGAAGTTGCCTTACCTCTTTGGCTTCATCTTCCATCAATATTTGGTGTATACAAATGGTGGGGCTAATATTTTTTAAATCAACCACTGTCCCTCTGAAAGCTTCTTTATGTTGTCTTAACACTTGAATCAATTGATTTTTATGCAAAAGAGTGAGTTTATTTGAGAATATAACATGTAACGTATCTTGCTCACCCAAAAATATGTATTTTAAATGACTAGGCAAACTCTTCAACTCCAATTCAACGAAGCTTGGAACTATTTTGGGACAGCCCCACATATGGCAATTGCTTGGTTTTCTCTAAATGACAAAAGAACACTTCAAGTTCATGGTTGGGCATAACGTCTCTATAATTGCTTACCACTGTAGCGTAACTCCAATATCCAAAATTGTCTTAAGTTCATCTCTTCCATTTAATTACGAATTTTCCTGCACCCAAGTGTCAATAAAATCCACAGAAACAACAAATTGTTCAATGTCTGGAAATTTCATGGCATTGTTTATATTGAATTTATTTAATTTACCATCAAATTCTATAGTTAATGATCCATCATGAACATCAAGTTTTGTTTTAGTGGTTTTCAAGAAGGACCTTCCAAATAAAATTGGAGTTGAAGAAGATACATTATCACTCCTCATCTGCAAAATATAACAATTAGTTGGAAAAAGCATTTCACCCACTTGAACTAAGGTATCCTCTAACATGCCCTTTAGATAACCATTTGAATGATCTGCTAATTGAGTCACGACATTAGTTTCTTTGAGTGTCCCCAAGTTTAAGAACTTGAAAATATCATAAGGCATGACATTTATTAATGCACCCAAATCTAACACAACCTTTTCAATTCTCAAATCACCAATTTTACAGGGGATAGTGAACATACCTGGATCTTGACATTTAGCTGGTAGCTTTTTTTTCTACAGTATGGTTGAAACATTCTCTCCCAATTGCACTTTCTCATCAAATTTCAGTTTCCGTTTTGAGGTGCAAAGTTCCTTAAGAAATTTAACATAACGAGGGATTTGTTTAATAGCATCAAGCAAAGGAATATTTACATGGAATTTTCTAAAAGTCTCTCATATCTCTTTCTCTTGCTCCTCTTACCTTGCCTTGATGAATGGACTAGGAAAAGGGGGTTGTACAACAAAATTTTGCAGTCATGTCTGCGTCTTTTCTGGCTGATTAGGTGCTTCCTTTGTTGCTTCTTCTTCAATTCCCCTCTTGGAGATTTTTGGAGATGGTTCTTTAATTCCTTACCACTTCGTAACATGACAGCTATGAGACTTTGTTTAGGATTGATTTCTGCTTGAGCTGGAAATTTTCTAAAACTTTGTGTCACCAACCGATTGATGGTTGTTGCCATTTGGCTTAATTGATTTTCAAGATTTTGAATACTAGTCTGAGTATCTCGCTGAAGTGTCATGGTGTTAGTGGCCAACGATTTAACTATATCTTCCAAAGAAGACTTACCTTCGGAATTGGGTGTCATTTCTCGATGTTGTCCAGGTGGATATGGTTGCCTATATTGTTGGAAATTTGTAGTAGCTTGTTGTCCTTGAGAGTTCCCATAACGAAAATTTGGATGGTCACACCAACCTGGATTATTGGTATTGGAGAATAAGTCATATTTCCTTTAATTTTGCCCAACAAACCCCCATTACATTGACTTGTTTTGTATTTTCTTTCTACAAAATCGGACATGTGTTAGTGGAGTATCCCAACATCAAACGTATTCCACATACCTTTGCTTCATCTTTCTTTGTAACCGCAAGTTGCCGCACTAAATATGTAAGATCATCTAATCTCTTCTTCAACGCTGTCACATTCACCTCATTTATTTATTTTGAACTATATCTAGAACGTATCCCAAATTGTTGTGTATTGGAAGTCATATTTGCTATCAAATTTCTTGCAGTTGTACGTGTTTTGTCAACCAAAGCTCTACCACTTGTAGCATCGATCATACTCTTGTCTGTAAGCAAAAGACCTTCATAGAAGTATTGAATCAACAATTGGTCATTTATTTGGCGATGGGGACAACTAGCACAATGCTACTTGAATCTTTCTTAAGATTCATATAGTGTCTCCCTGTGTGTTGTCAAATGCCACAAATCTCTTTTCTAATATTGGCAGCTCTTGATGCTGGAAAATATTTTTCAAAGAAGAGTCTCTTCATTTTAGCCCATGTTTGCACATTTTCACTAGCAAAATAGTATAACCAATCTTGAGCATCATCTTTAAGAGAAAATGGGAAGGCTCTTAGTTTGATTTGCTCCTCAATCACATTCACAGGCTTCATATCCATATAAACCATATCAAATATTTGTAAGGATCCTCTCCTAGTAGACCTCGAAATATTGGTAATAAATGAATCAGCCCTGAATTCAATTCAATGGTGTTGTCCCCCAAATTTGGAAAATTGATGCAATGGGCTGTTGAGCATCTGTAGGAGCAGCTAGTTCAAGAAATCCCAACAACGGTCCCAACTTTTGATAATGTTGTCACCTGTAACCAAATTAATACCAACTCTAATAATGAAATATGTAGTTAATGAAGAATTGAGATTGTTCCCACAAGGAATATAGTAATAAATATTATACGAGTTGAAAACTAAAGCAAATTGGGAGGAGGTTGAATTAACGTGATTTTAAGAAATTAAAAATGACAAAATTGAAAATAAACAAAAATATTTAAAATTGGAAAATTATTAACAAACCTTGGTTTCGAGTTACCTACTTTATCAAACTAATGTGGATCATCGATATAAAATTAAGTTTATTAACAAATACTCAATAAGTAATGTTCTCTCTTAAGGTTAAATGAATAGAAACATGTATTCTAAACACTCTTATTAGTCAACAACTTAGATACGATCTTAAGTTTGATTGATTAATAACTTTAAGAACCAAGAGAACCAGTGAGCAAGATAATACACATACGACGTGTATTTAATCTAAATAAATATCTTTTTTTTAATTTCCAATCCCTAATGTAAAGATGGTAATCGTAATTGCCACTTTAGATTAGCAAAACTAAACATCAAATCTTACTAATCTGGTTGCAAATTAAATCAATCAATTCCTAATTACGCACCCTAGAGATCAATCAATTCAATCATAAAAAGTAATACGAAAGACACTTAATATTCATCAATGAAATAAACTTTATTAAGAAAATCTCACACATATTAGATGATAACGTGGTTCTCTTCAACCAAGAAGAAAGATTTAACTACCTATAATAGAGGTAAAACTCAATAGAACACATAGTCTCCATTTCTGTACTTTTCCATAAAAAGACGAAAACTCTAGCTAAAACTAGAAAAAACCAACAAAAAACATAAAGATGATCTAACTAGAACTGTTCTCTCGCCCCTCTTATCGTTCTCTTCACTAAATACATTTCCCACATAATTAGGTCGCAGATCCCCACCTAAAAGGAAACAACTTGATTCTCAAAATAATAAAAATCCTAGGTATATCGAATATGTTTTCAAATTAGATTCTGCTAGATAAACTTTTTCTTTGCATGTGCTCTTTTTTAGTTAGCAACAACACTTCTGCCAGTTTGTATCTATTCCCTTATCTGTATATTTCACAACTTTTTGTTTCAAAACCAGCTCCAAAAATGCTCAAGATTTCCTAATAACAAAAGATGAGTAATTCTATTAGGTTGAACTCAAATTGCACTCAACAAAAGGAAATTCAGAATCAAAATAATAAGAATTAATCATCATATCACCAAGACCTGATCAACCCAAGCTTAACTCGTTAACCTCAAATCA
>JANVCL010000212.1:27680376-27692703 GCA_026546855.1 Erythroxylum incrassatum | reverse complement strand
TAATTTTTTTATTACACAAATATCTACAAATATGCAACTTAAGTTCGTATGGACAGATAAGAGAACTCTGGAGAATACGTATTTTGAAGCAGGCAGGATTTTCATAATACCGACGGATTATTCAATCCGTCGGTAAAAAAGCAGAATTATACATGCCGACAGACAATTATCTGTCGGTATCTAATGGACATTTACGACGGAATATATTTCCGTCGTTACAATTCCCTTGAATATACCGACGGTTATTCCGTCCATAAAATAAACCGACGGCATATAACCGTCGGTGAAAGCGGCATATAACCGTCGGTGAAAGCGGCATTTCGCTGACGATATTGTTAATTCATGTCCGTCGCAACATAATAACAACGGATACAATTCCGTCGGTGTTCCCTTGACAATATACCGACGGTGGCATATAATAGCGACAGCCTATATACCGACGGTTTCTACTTTCGTCCCTTACCGTCGGTAAGTCACATTGCCGATGGAAAAGTCCAATTCTCCGGCGGAATAATCCGTCGGCAATAGCCAATTTTCTTGTAGTGATTGGGACATGATCTATAAATAATCTATTTGGTTTCTTCCTTTAGTCATTTAGATTTTTTGGTAACATCATTTGGATTGTGGAGTTCAATTATCCTCTTAAAGTGTGCTCCTATTGTTCAAATATATATATAATCAACTGAACTCGTGTATTAAACTCATTGAGCAAATTGGTATCAAGGGTTAATTCCAGATTAAGTTGTTATAATCTCTACAAAATTGTTGAGAAGTTCTCTTCAGCCATCTCCATTTTCCAGGCTTCAATTTTCTTTTGCATATGCTCTTCTGGCCTCTTCTCTTTTGAACGGTGCTTCATTGGCATCTACTTCCTGACAAAGTCAAACGTCTCATTATGGTCATTACTATAATACTGTGTGCATCAAATTTCTGACTACTTTGCTTTCGAAGCTTGGATTCCTCGGTTTTTGTTGAAAAATGAGAAGAAACAAAAAGAAATAATGTTATAATAAGTAATACCTAATATCAGAATTCATATTTTAATCTAGGTTTAGAATAAAATTTGTTTTAGCTAAATTTTAAATTGAATCCAATTTTGATCCGAATTTAAAAAATGTTTGTACGGGCTACTCTCTAAATTGTAAAGAGATTTAAATTTTGGAAAAAGACTAGACTTTTAGTATTTTCTTATTAAGCCGCTGACAACAAAAACTGTAGTACACAAATCCGCCGTCAATTTGTAATTTATAAAAAAATTATTTTCGTGATCTAAACTTATAATTTTTTAGTTACGAAAAATTATTTTCGGGATCTAAACTTGTAACTTTTTAGTTACAAAAGCACGACTTTACTAATTACTCCAAAGTTTCCCTTCGTTATTTTTTTAATTAAGCTATTAAACATAATAATTCTTTTTCTCTCCAAAAAATAAAAAAACTTAATAGAATTTTAAAATTAATTGAAAAGGAAATTATTAAATGAAAATTAAATAATATATTTTTATTTATAAGAATTTATTATTTTAAAAAATTGATCGATTAATTAATAAATTAATCAGTTTTTAGCAATCAGAATTATTAAAATCAAAAATTTAAAAATCGAATCAAAATTTTGGATGATCCAAGTTTTTTACAGTTAATCTAATTGAATCGGATATATTTTTTAATCATTGATTTATATTAACCCAGTTGATTTTCTCAATTTGTTAGAATATTATTGTGTTTTATAGAATTATATTTCTTTCTCTACACAACAAAAAGTTTTAAATTATTCTTAATAATTCAAATTTAGAAGGAGAAAGCACTTCTTAATCCAATATCCATATGTGAATCTACCGATATAAGTAAGCTTAATTTATAATTTGAAATTTACGACATTATTGTTCTAAATTTTGCTAAGTAAAATATTTTATATAGACTTATATTGTCAAAATTCAAAACTTAACAAATTAAGAGTTACTCTTATTTATTATTAAATATGTTTGTGGAAAATAGTGTCTAAAAGACGTTTCTATGCAAACTAAAAGAAAAGAGAAAAGAGAATCTAAAATCTAATAACATCTCTACTTTAGTTAAAATTGACTATTATTTTACATGTACTCACCCTAAAAAATTCTTAACTCTAAAACATAGCTTTACACTTCAAATTTTTTTAAAATAAAAAATAATATTAATGATTACAAAATTCAATCAGTGTGATTAAATAACATATTCGATTCAACTATAAAAACTTTGAACCGTTAACTTTTTGATTCTTTTTTTAACTTTCAGTTTGATTTACTTTAATAAATCTTATTGTTAAAAACAGATCAATTTATTAATTAATTGATCGATTTTCTTAAATAATAAGTTCTTATAAACTAAAATAAATCAATTAAGTTTTATTTAATAATCTTTTTTTTCAATTGAACTTCAAATTCTACAACAATCTTTTTTAATTATATTTTAAATTCTTTAATTTTATTTAATCTCTAGCACAATCTAATGCTAGTTAAATCTTTAAAACATTAATTCTCTTATTTTACCGGTTTTTAACATTTGTAAAACATAGTTTTACACTTCAAATATTTAACAAAACCAAAAAAATCGTAGTCTAAATCTGTCCAAGAACGAGCGTGGGAGAGATGTATGATTTTGTATGAAAAACCAATGACCTAATATTAACGAGTGTCGAAGAAATGTATTCAACCTCACTAAAGAAATTGAAAGTCGGACTAATCTCCACAATATTTTCAAAACCTGGTTACTTTTTGCTAGCTGGACCAACCCCAAATTTTGATATAAGATTTGATCTTAATTAATTAGCGTGTAATATAATAGCCACACGAGAGATGCATCAAGTTAAATTTATTTATAATTCAATACTTAGACTATGATCAGATTGAAAAACTTTAATAGTGTGAAATTAATTAAAAATCCACTATAAATTTTTGATAAATACATAAGTGGTGGATATATAGTGATGATTAAAAAGAAATTATGATTCCATTATTCAAAAATATAGCAAGACTAACTAAATTGATAATTATTCATAGTAAAAATATTATTTCTTCATTTATGGTTTTAAAAACTATGTAAAGATACTTTCCAAGATTATAATTATGGGGCGACTACTTCTTCAAAACTATTGAAAGGCCTAACTTACTCACAAAAGCTAACTTGAGAGTAGAGGTTTGTACACTATTATAAATAGCTGAATGCATTCACACTTGTCCGATGTGAGATTCTTGACAAAAACTATAATTTTAGAATTTACTTTTTAGCAATATTTTAAAAATCGGACTAGGATTAATCGCTAAAGATTGAATAAAATTAAAATTTTGAAATATCATTGAAAGATATTATTCTGACCTATTGAAGAATTTGAAATTTAGTTGAAACAAGAGATTATTTAATGAAAATTAATTGCTTTTTTTATTTATAAAAATTTATTAATTTATAAAATTGACTAATTAATTAATAAATTGATCATTTTTAACAACAAGAATTATTAAAATAAATCAATTAAAAATTAAATCAAAAAATTGATCAATTCAAAAATTTTATAGTTAAATCGGTTGATCTGATTGAATTTTCTAATCATTGCTTTTTAGTGGAGGCCTTAAAACTTAACTCTTTTTTTGGATTTATGTCATTGATATATCAGATTAGAAAATAGCATGCGATAGCTATGATTGAGTTAAAATCATATTTATTAAATTAAAAATTAAATTTGAAGGAAGCAATATCACGACTTCTCTTTTGTTTTTTCAGAAAACTGTGACTCTATATTTTCTAATTTCTGGTAGAAGATAGTTAATTATCAAATTTTGAGCCACTTCCTTGCACTTCTTTTTTTTTTTTCGAAACAATTCACACTCCACTTTCTATGTATACTAGTCGAGTACAACATTTTCATTGTCATCACATCAGATTCGAGAAAATCCCACATAAATTTGTCCCAATCATAAGGAAGATACTCTCCACTCAGTCTACTTCAAATTAAATTTGCACACGAGGGTCGATCAACATCCCAAGATCTTGGACCTCAGGAGCTCAGAATCGTATTTGATCTCTTGCCGTATTATTTTTATCAAAGTTTCCATGTTTGTATATCTATTAGATTTGATGACCAAATAACACTGACATGGCCAATGCTTTACTAGTCCTCGATCGATATTTGACCTTTTCAGAGCCATTAAGCTTCTCCAACTTGCAAGGAACAAGAAACCAACTTCAAAGTCTTACTAAGATTCCTCCCCTTCATCCTCCACCAAAGAGTAGCTGTCCACTACTTGTTTGAGGGGTTGAATTTTCTTCATCTCGAGTCTGCTGTTCGTGCATTCCTCTAGGAAAAGATACTTTAAATTATCGGGATTCGTGATTTAGCTGTACTAAACCGTTCTTCACTTGAAAAATTAGAATTGTTTTTTGGTACTGCAAGTCGTGTGGATGATTAATCAATGCTTCCAATGGTTAATTTTACATTAAAAGCATCTAAACTTTGAAACTTTAATTCTTTATTTTTAATATGAAGAAATATTTTTTATTTTTTAAGAATATATTTTTATGTGATAGGAAAGAGTGATAAAGAGGTAAAGTTGCGTATTATCAAACTTTTTCAGGTCTTACACATCAACGAAACTTTAACTGAGTATTAATGATAAAAACATTTTTATGTGAGGTAGAACTTACCCGAAATGATAAAAATATAAGAGTATGTATAAACTTTTGTAACAAGATTGTTAATAAGTATCTATTATTATATTTTTGATGACGAGATTTAAAAAAAACTAAATAATTAAAAAGAGATATAAGTCGTTAAACAAGTGAAAGTAGTATTTTTTTAACATTAATGGAATACCAAAGAATAAATAAATATATACATCACTCTGTATTTGTGTAGTCTTTTGACGGATCGAGGACTTGGTCTGCTAAAAAATCTAATGGATAATACATATCCTATAAGAAGTGCTGGTGCTAGTTCATGTTTGCTTTAATTAGGACATCCTTGAACGATCATAAGTATCTAATGATGATCATTTGAACCAAAAGATCTGTATAGCCTTTCGCCTTTGTCCTATCCAATTAAATACAAAACCATTAGCTTTCACTAGATTTTTCATATCGCATTAATTATCCATTTTATTGGTTTTATAAACTGTTGTTATGATCTAGTTTCTCTAATAAAATAAGAAAAATGGTCACCCCTACGGATTTTATAAATAATCTCTCTATTAATTAAGATTAAGACTATAGATTTTTCTAAATCTCGCATTTCAGCGAGATTTATACTAAGTATTGTTGTTGTTGCAGTCAATCTTAAAGATATCTACTTTGAATTTGTAATTAATCTAAACTATATATAAAAAAGATTAGGTTTCTAGTAGAAAAACACGGTAAAATAGAAACAAAATTTTAATTAATTGAAATGAATAGTTAAAAATTAGAGTAATCTCAAAATATTAAAAATTTTGAAATATTATAGACCTTTTATTTTAACTTGTATGTATAAATTACTCCTTCCTATCATGCTTCCTACACTATAAAAAAGTAGATCAAAATTTTACCCAAAAAAAATTACATTTTATCTGATAATCACATTGGTTGGTTGGAACAGTCTTCTTTTTATTTAAACTTTAAATTGTTTGATGAGTAAGGATAATTTTTCAATCATTTCTCAAATTCTTCAATTTAACTTAATATTTAACTGATTTTATAACAGTTTAATACCCGTTAAACTTTTTAAACTTTAAACTTCCTGGCTTATCATATTAACTTACAATCTGGTTTTGAAAACAAGTTTTATCACCACTCAAACGTAACATACAAACAAAAAACATTGTAATACAGTAAAAAGGAGGCATACTTTCCCATGAGCAGAAGTAAATTAATTCTGTGTTTTTTGAGGAATGCCTCAAGACAGGAGATAGAAATTACGAGTCCTCCAACCTTAAATAAGAGACATACATACGTCACTGTTACTGTATAATTATCAAAGCAAATCACGTGTTAAGCAACGCAGCAGTCGTTTTCACAGTTGAAAGCATAATTATATTAATTTGCTAACTTACAACTGGCGATTGAATAAAATAGTAATGAGAAATTAATTATTTACGAAAGAACCTATTCATAATTATTTAGATTTCTACAGTGATCAATCGAATTCATCATCAGCCATTCCAATCTCGTTTGTCATTTGATTACCAACATCAGGCTGATCTGATGTGCATTCGAGAAGATTGTGACAGCTTGGTTGCAACATAGACCGTTTAAATTAAGGTCACACCATAAAACTAATTTAATTACAAGTTTCTTGCCACATAAATACAAAATTAAGTTCGATTCTACGTAGTTATCTCGTTGGTTATTCTATTCCATCCTTATCCACGCACTGACCTCACCACAAATCACTTTGAGACACTCTTGAATCTGCTTGAACAGGAATTGGATCCTACATATATTAAATATATCCTTAAGTAAAGCTATCTATTAAGTGTTGTTTTTTACATGTCTAATGAGGATTAATTAGAAGTTTCCATTGTTGGTCTTACATCTATATTATAACACAAGTAGACAATGATTTGCCAACAAAGTCCAATAGTAAAAGTGGTACGTATCAGTCTCATTTGTCAAAGGGAAAGGTTTGTACATTTGCGTGTCGACAATCTACTTTATGACTTTTGTGTTTAACTGCTACGAATATGGGGATAGTTTAATTATTGAACCATGTTGAAAAGGTTCAGCAATTGAAGTATTTTTAATCAATATTGTAAAATTCGAGCATCCTTTGTATGAAAAAAGTCTCAATAATTTTTTGGAGATAAAAGTCAATCGAAAGGGATAAAACGGCCCAAAAAGTGCTTGGTCATAATCCCCTTTGTAAGGCTAACTTGGGTATTGAGCATTTATTTGTAAGAAAAGCATCCCTTTCCATGTCTTCCGATACAGCCCATAAGGGTTTGCCCGTTCTTTGTGCATAAACTCTTATGAGGGTTTCTCGCAGTTTCAGTAGTTCTTCTGCTTCCAAGACAAATTCTCCTATTTGTGCCTCATAAAAAGCATCAATAGGTTGATGAATCATTACCCTTATGAGCCCGACTTTAAACTAATACAATAAAAAATTTAAAATTTAAAAGATTTAATTAGTATTAAATTATCATAAACTGATTAAAGATTAAATAAAACTGAAGAATTTGAAATAAGATTAAAAGAAATTGTCCTTAATTTAAAGTTTAAATAAAAAAAGAAGTCTGTTAAATAAAAATTATATATTTTATTTTAATTAATAAAAATCGATTAGTTTAAAAAATTGACTGATTAATTAATAAACTGATTGATTTTTAACAACAAAGATTATTAAAATAAATCAAACTGAAAATTAAAAATCAAGCAAAAAATTAGCTAGTTTAAAAATTTCACGGTTGAATTGTTCGAATCAATTCGATTTTTAAATAAAGCTTTTAATATCATAAGAAGCTATATAAATTGAGATTACTTAATTACAATTTTAATTAAGAATAATAGTTTTAAAATGATGATCTATTTTGCATATTAAATTATTGAAACTGTCTTATCTTGATATAATTAAACTGGTTAAATATTATCTTCGTAATTTTAGTAGGAGAAATGAATAAATTTATATAGTTTTTGATAGTTTAATTTTTTATTTCAATCATTATATTTTAAATCTTTATAATATTGTTTAATTATCATATAATATAATTTATTTCATTGTATTTAATTATTTAATTTTACATAAAAGGACATAATATTAGAAATATTAAGTTTTATAATAATAATAATATTATTATTATTATTAAGTTTTATTATTATTATTACATCAGCGCGTGCGTATTCGAGTGACGACGATTTTGATGATGCAAGTGAAAGGTGGACCGTTGATTGTAAAAATTGAACACTTGCCCTGTTTTCCAATTTCCAGCACCCAAAATCAGAACAAAAGACCAGACCTGAGAGGAGATGGGGGCTTCCTTCGAGGTTCCGCATAATGACACGTACTAGCTGGAGATTCCTGAAAATCATCTTCCTAACACACGTAAAATTTTCAAGTGGGACAGACCACCGCACGGACAGAGTTGTTAGTCCTCCACTCCACATGTTTTACTTTACAACCTGTATAAAATATAGAACTCTTTTTCAGTTTTTCAAAAAATCTCTCCATGAAATATAAATATTACATATGAATTATTCAAATATTACTATTTTAATAATTAAATTAAAAATGTAAACTCGATTTAATTTAATTTAATTAATTTTATTCAAATTTAAAATTTTAATTAAATTATTATATAAGCAATATTTGATTGGTCTATAAATATTATTTTTTGAAAATTTTAAAAATTAACGAGTTCTTTTAAAGTTTCTTAAATTATAAGCTAATTCCATGCCTTTTATTTTATTTAATTACATAAAAACATAATTCTTTTATAATTTAATTTATTTATTATTCTTAAATCATCACAAAATATTAGAATTTTAATTTTTACTATAAATTTATATTAACATAAATTTTTATATAACTTTCTGTTGCTGTTCAATTTAATTTTAATGGAAAATTTATTTTCACATAAAATTTTAATAATAATAATGTTTTTTTACATTAATAATAAAAATGTTTTAATATTGTAAAATGTTTTTAAATAATTTATAATAATAAAACATTTTAAAAATGAATAAAAAAGAGTAATTCGTTACTTTTGATTAAGCTCGTCGTACAGGACTTATCTAGTAGGAAGTATCTAGTTGAAGTAATTTACAGATCATTGCGTCAATCTGAATATTTACGTAGTACGCATCTAAAAAATAATGATTGCGATTTTCCTTCTTTAAAAAAAGAAGTAATTTGTATACCCTAACAATGAAGCATTTCGAGAAATAATTCAAAAACGGGTTGAAAACTCTTGCTTCAGATCTTATATAGATCATTATGGCATCCCAAGTATTGATCACTGTCAAGCACTTCTTATCATATCAATTATATGTGCTAACTGTAGCTTTTGGACTCCTACTGAATGCCAGCTCTCTTCCAATTAGCTTGTAGGAAAAACAGGATCGTCGTCACCTGTAAAGTGAGAGCGTATAAATAAACAAAGCTGGCATAATTGAGAAACTATAGTTGAAATTATTTAAATCCATCGTAATAAGAAATTGTAATTCTTATATGTCACAATCACTTATTAAACTGACAAGATAAGGAATTTACGGTTTTAAAAGTTAAAGTGATATTAAACCGTCATAAAATCGGTTAAAGATTAAACATAATTAAAGAATTTAAAATATAATTAAAAGATATTTTTTATCAAAATTAATTAAAAAAAGAATTAAATAAAAATTAATTAAGTAATTTTATTTAATAAGAATTTACCAACTTACAAAATTAATCAATTAATTAATAAACATATCAGTTTTTAATAACAAAATTTATTAAAATGAATCGAACTAAAAAATAATAATTAAAAAATTAAAAAATAATGTCCAAATACAAGCCAAATGTTTCTATTTTGGAAATGAAATATTAGTAATTATGTTTTAATCGCTCATTACTCATTCCCGGGTGTGCTATTTTTTTATTGGCCAACAAAAAATAATGCCTGATCGGTCAAAGCAAGACCGCAAGAGAGAGCCCACAAATGAACAGTGATTTACGATTAAATTAGTCAGGCGGAACCATTTTCAAACCTGACCGTATATCCGTATTCAACGACTACCCACTGCTTTGCATCTATAAGATCATGCCAAAGTTGTGTCTTTTGGCACTCTGAAAGGCAAGTCAGGTCTCGCTCTTCTGCTCTTGGGTCTTTCATTGAAGAAGGTAAGCTTTCAACTTCAGTTGTAACCTCTATGTTCAACAACCAATCCAACTTTCTTGGAGGATTCAGTTCATGTATCTGGAACTGGCTCAAGATTGTCTAGTTTTGTCAGTGGATGTTTTCCATTGAACTTCTAACTTGACTTCTCTAGTTTCTTGGGTTGAAATCCTTTCTTCTTGCTGTTTTTACGAAGAGAAGGAAAAGTTTTTGCAGAAATTGAACCGATTAATATTCTCGTTTCTGGGTCTTCTCTTCTTTTCCAATTTTACCTTTCCTCAGCTATGTAGTTATCGAAATCTAATCCATCAACTACTTTGTTTCCTGATCTTGTACCAGACGCTTTACAGTCCATAATCCATCTTTAAGGAAACAATCAATTTCTCTTTAATGGAGAATTCATCAGCCAAATGGTTACCTGAGTTGGTAAGAACTATTTGCAAGTTAAGCAACTTATTGAGATAATCGTAAACGGAAATTTCTCACGGAAATCATAATTTTGTTACTCTTTTTAATGATCAGGGAATGGAAGATCCAGCCTTTAGTTATCAGTACCTAACGAGTCCTTTTGATTACTCAATGGATGATCTTCACTTTCACTCCTTTTCTTCCACACAGAACTTTACCAGTGTACCAATTCCAACACCACAAACCGAAACACTTGAGAGGCCTGCGAAACACCTTAAGACCAATAGTTGGAGCTCTTGCACCACTGACCAAATACCATCCAGGGCTTCTCCTTCTTCATCATCTCATATTATCTCCTTCGAGAACTCCATTTCTTCTCCAGCTACTTCTCAATACTTCCACACTCTTGACCCCAAAACCGCAAAGCCCAAGATTGAAGTTGGAAACCATGAAAGTGTGAATTACCAACCTTTGATCTCGGGTTCTTTGGAAGATCAATATGGTTCAACATACTATGGTCAGGGTACCAAAAGGGCAGCCGGTGCAATGAGTAGGACTCCGACACATGCACAAGATCATGTATTAGCCGAGAGAAAGAGGCGTGAGAAGCTCAGTCAGCGATTCATTGCTCTTTCAGCTGTTGTGCCTGGCCTAAAGAAGGTACATCTTAATTTTCTTTTCTTGATCTCTTTGGTATTTAAATTGAAACTTGCATGTGACTGCATTTAATGTAGGGTTTCAATAACTGTTGAAGCAATCACCTAAATCACTGTATTGTAACTGCAAATGTCAAATTATTAATTTCAGTTAACTTGAGCATACAGTGTTTCTTCTAGTATATCTTTTTTGCTGTGTTATAGTGTATAATCAGAATTATGGGGTCCAAAATTAATTGCAGATGCTTGTCCATTGTTCCATAATAATGAAAGTGACAATGTCATTTGATTTTGCAGATGGACAAGGCGTCCGTTCTTGGCGATGCAATTAAATACTTGAAACATCTTCAGGAACGAGTGAAGACTCTTGAAGAAAAAACTGCCAAGAAGTCGATGGAATCAGTAATCTTTGTGAGGAAATCTCAGGTCTATGTTGATGATGAATCTTCCTCAACTGAAGAAAACTCAGATGGCTGCTGCGACCAACCACTGCCCGAAATAGAAGCTAGAGTTTCAGACAGGGATGTGCTCATCAGAATCCATTGTGAAAAGCAGAAAGGAAACTTACTAAAAATACTAAGCGAAGTAGAAAAGTTTCATCTAAATGTCATAAACACCAGTGTCCTGCCATTCGGGAGATCCACACTTGATGTTACTGTTGTTTGTCAGGTGAATCTGCTCTCCTAAATTCTTTCTCCTCCATTTCAACATTAACGTAAGATGACAACAAATTAAAACCTATTCTGTTCTTTATTCAGTAAAACTTTTTATGGGAATTAAATTCTGCAAATCTGGTTCAAACCCATCTCAAGATTTTCTTTTTTCATTCATTTCTTGCAGATGGACAGTAAATTCTCCATCACAATAAAGGATCTTATCAGAAACCTTCGACAGGCTCTACTGTAGTTCGTCCAAAACTATAGACAGAAGAATAAAAGTCCTCAAGACACGTTTATAGTCTGCTTTTGTTTTCATTAGTCCGTTCCTTTGTTTTTGCTTTTTTTTCAAATCCTCCTGAGAGAAGGATCAGTCAGTGAATGTCTCCAATTTTTCCGGACCGACCACCTCGGTGTGTTGCTCTTGCTGCAAGGCTTCGGTTTCATACGCGGAGGGCTTTCGTAATTCGAACGAGAATGATGTCTCAATTTTTGTGCGGTTGACCGTTTGACCACGTTTAATTAGCCCACGCTTTTGAAACGAGTCGTTTTGCAGCTTTTTGGGAAGTGGGGTTTCATTGAGAGTTTCTGACTTTCAAAAATTCCTTTTTACTTACCAACCTCTCTTTTGCAATGTTATGAATTTCGTACCGATTTTGGTACTGGATTGAGCTCTGGAACGAAATTGTACCGATACCGATTAGTATCGGGTACCGTTTCGAGATATTTTTTAAATTTATAAAATAGTCCCTAAACTTTTTCAAAATTGCAAAATAGTCCATATTGATATATTATACAG
>JANVCL010000212.1:27605232-27647986 GCA_026546855.1 Erythroxylum incrassatum | reverse complement strand
TTTATCTTTTTTTTCTAGTATGGATCTTTTATAAGACATTATTTGGCTTATTTTTACTTTGCTTGGGTTTAACATATCGGATTAATCTTTGATGGATTTTATATGCATACTTTTATGAATAATTTGTATTTATTTTCACCAATTATTTTTATAATTTTTTGTTATATATATTGATATGAATAGGTTCTAGTTACCCAAAGAACCGAGCCTGAAAATAAGTTAATCAATCCTATAGGTTCTTTAAGTGCAAGTTCAGGTTTAGGTTCGTGAAATTGCCTAACCTGATATTCAGGTTCAAGTTTAGGTTATTTATAAATGGGTCAGATTACCCTACCATGAACGCCCCTAAGTAGCTTGTCCCCTTACCTCTAAAGCAAGGTTTTTAAGTGCCTGTTTGGTTGAGTTTTTGAAGGGTGAATAAGTACTTTTTTCTACCACAAAATTTTTTTAAAAGAAAAATGAGTGTTTTGTTATAAAATAAAAAGGCATTTTTTTAGTAGATATAGCTTTTTTAGCAGCTAAAATATAATTTTTTAAGAAGCTCGAATTTGGAGCTTATAAAAAAATACCTTTTCAGGTAGATTTTTTAAATCAATTAATGAGCCTATTTTTAGTCCCTTTTGCCCCTATGTTTTACACATCATTCCCACACTACTTACAAACACATCTTCACGTTTATTTTGAGATTTATATAATATTATTAAACTTTTTTATATGTTTTAATATTTATTTTTAATATTAGTTTTACTTATGTTATAATCCATATAAAAGATTTTGGTAGATATATTTTCATTTATGTTTCATATGATTTCAAATTATATAATAATTAATATATTGTACTTTATATATTGTTTAATATATTTTAAATAATTTGTATATGCATAAATAATTTTTATTACAAAATAAAATATAGTTAAAATTAAAAATACTTTTTATTTTTATGTTGCCAAACAATTTATTATATGAAGCTTTTTTTAAAAAACTCCTTTTTAAATGACAATCAAACAGTTAACTGATGAGAAAAACTCTACTGATATAAACTTATCCAAACAGGTACTAAATTACTAACTGTAAATTGCATCAATTCTGAATCACTCAACACTACAACAATTTACGATCACCATAATCACCATATTGCAGTCTCATGTCTATCTAAAGTAAGAAAGTGAAGTCCACATTTAGTATTCCAACCTAATCAATATGAATCTAAATCCTTAAATTCGAGTTGGATCGGATCGAAATTAGGTCCAACTGCTATCCCGAGCCGAATAGGGAACAACTGTCACTGCAACCCGAAGATGGAGTTGTAAGGCCACCGAGTTGGGAAGTTGGAGTCCCTTGTCTGAATCTTCAGACCAAACAAAATATACTAATGTCGGCCAATAGTTACTGACATTCTGTACAGATTATTTTAAACACCGATACCTTACAAGCTTATCTGTCTGAGAAACTACAGTTTCGGTCTGGCAAGTCACTGTCGTTGCCATTTTAAAAACTTAGCGACAATCACCAATTTGTTATATATGAAGAAGCTTTTGGTCGTAAAGAGAATCTATGCATCATTCTCATATTGTTTATAGTTTATAGAGACAAAGTTCCAATTAGAGGTTTACGGTGAACATGGTCTATGATTGCAATTACAAAACTAGTTTCGGTTTAACTGAATCACCTTTTTTATACTCTTGTCTCCGAACAAGTGTGAAGAGAATCAGAGTATGCATAATGAGGTGATACAAAGAGATGTAGTCTAATCATGGTCAGTTAACTAATAATAATAAATTAAAAATATGGAGAATACTATTATTAATTTAATAACTCGATAATAATTAATTATCTTGAATACGAAAGCCATCACCTAAAACAGAACAAGCCATGCCATAAGGTGTTAAAATAATTTTTTTTTAAAAAAGCAAATTCATCGGTCCCAACTAATTAATTAGTATAATTAAAAAATGATTATGAGTTTATTCCATTAAAAATAATTTAATATTAATTATTTTATTGTAATTTATGAATTAAGTAATTTTTAAATGTCATAAGTAATTGGGATAAATAGTAAATAGGTTATCTATATAATTTACATATTTTAAAGATAACTTTAACTTTGAATCGGTGAACTTGTGTCTTTACATGAGCTCGCTCTTAAGGCAATGGAGCATGAACTGCTACTTTTCTTGCATGGCTACATTGGGGGCAGACAAGACGTGCCAATGGAAAATCTTTGGCACATACTGTTTCCTTGTAAACCGGAAGGAAAGTGAGGAATCGTGCACATGAGCAAGTTGGCGTTGGTCTATCAAAATAATTTTAGTTCATGCTAGTCATATTATGGCCTAGTGGTAAGAAAAATATACAACAACGTGGTTTATGGGATGATAAATGCTTCGATCTCTGTGCTGTTCTGCACTTATACCTGACGAGCCCTGGGGCATTTTTCTAGGTCTAAGTAAATGTTTGAAAGTTGAAGATAAGGCCCTCATGCACTTGCCTTATCTTCAACTATCCTCGAGTAGGGTAGAAGAGCAACCTTCACGTGGGTTTGAATACTAATAAATACTAAGAGTGAGATTTTTGGCACAATTTGCTAGCTAATCTGTAGCTTGATTAGCTTCACGGTAGATATGTCTAATTTTCACAATTTACTCTCAGTTGAGGAGTTATCGTATCCCACGAATAGAGTGTTGTATGAAACTTGTGATATGTGATGATAGTAATGCAACAACTATCTGAAAGTGCACCTCCAGTTCTACCCTCCAAAACCTAACGTCCATGCAAGTTGCAATTCGGAAAAATATTATGGCCTAATGGTAAGAAAAATATACAACAACGTGGTTTATGGGATGATAAATGCTTCCATCTCTGTGCTGTTCTGCACTTATACCTGATGAGCTCTGGGGCATTTTTCTAGGTCTAAGTGATAAATGTTTGAAAGTTGAAGATAAGGCCCTCATGCACTTGCCTTACCTGCCCTTCCTTGTGCGGTTCTACCCACCCCCGGTCATAAATGATTCCCGATTAGTCAAATGTAGTAGAAAATCTTAAATGTTGCATTTTAGGTTGGACTTTCAAAGAGTAGCCTGTAGGATTAGTATTAGATGTTCTAAGTTCCAATCCCTAGATTGACTCCATAATTTTTGCTAAACATATACTTAAAATCTCGTGTTGAAGAATATGAGTGGCTTTAACTTTTAACTTTAGATACTACTATTAATCAAGTACAAGTTTCAATCCTCATATGAATTCCTAAAAAATTTGGGTTAAAATACATTTGTCACCCATATGTTTTATCAATTGGTATGTTATGCCCTTTTCTATTTTAAAAAGAACGTTTTACCTTCAAATCGGAGCTGAAAATTTAAAAAGACTTTTTTACTCCTGTGATTACATCACCACAATAGAACATATTGCATTTTTGGACAAAAATGCCCTTCTAGTCTTTTGTTGACTAAAATACATTAAACACTTTTTGTGTTTTATTTCATTTTGTCCTCTATTTCAAAAATAAAATTTACTTTAAGCACAAATTACATTTTGATCGTTAACAAATAAAAAAGAAAAAAATTACTAAAAATATCATTATCTTCACAATTATATTACATGATCGTTAATTTATGAAAAATTTTAAAAAATAAAAATTTATTTATGAAACAAAATTAAAAAATCGGAATAGTTTAGACATCTTACAATTTTTTTTTTGGATCTTGAGCTTAGACTAGAGATAACAATAAAAAGTAACGGATAAAAAAGTCCTTTTAAATTTTAAACTCCTTTAACTAGCGGTCAAATGGGATAATAAATTTATTTTTAAAATAGAAGTGGCGTAATGTTCCAAGAGGTAAAACACATGGGTTTTTAATGTATTTTGGCCAAAAAAATTTAATTATAACAGTAGAAATTTTGTTAAGATGTGAGGTTTAGAAAGATTTAAAAATATATAATTTATCCCTATTTTATAAAGAGGTCATTTCAAATAGATTTAAGAAAAAAGTTTTGAAAATAATTTGAAGAAAATAAAAGTAAAAATATAAACAAATAATTGCATAAAAATTAAAAAAATTATAATCATACACTTAAAATGTCCTATTAAAAAACACAATTTTAATTTTGGTTTTATTATTAGTCTCGTAACTAATTAGAAATAAGTTTGTGTATTGTTAGACCTCTTCAGCCTCGTATATTAATAAATCTTTCACTAAAGTATTGTCATTGTTGTAATTAATTAATTATTAAACTATTTAAAATATATAATTAATAAAATGTTATATAATGAAAACTAGATTTTTGGTCAAAATATAAATGCTAAACAGAATTTGGGAATTGAGCTAATCATTATTCAGTTCCCATTTAATAAAAATTGTACTAAATCTACAATCCTTAGATGGTTAATAAATGTTTCTGTTCTCACAATCAGCAGCAGTATATTAAATTTTGGATTCCAAGGTTACACATCCCAAATCATTGGCATTCAATCTTTGGTCGACGAAGGCCAAATGCTGCCTGCAGTGACTAAATTACCACAATGACCTTCCAACAACGTTGAATAGATTCTCCCAAGGTGAAGGGCAATATAGTCAACCTAGCAGTTTCAGTATCAACGTCGCTTTCTTTGCCGTGGAAGGACTTTTCGGTCATTTGTGGGACAGATGTCCCTTCGTCGCGCCCACCTGACACACTGTCAGGCTTTTATGATTCAGAATTTCGTTCGTGGTCTGCGCTCAGAACATAAACAACGTGATTTTGACTACAGGTGGAGGGCAAATTCGTGAAAGGAAAGATTAAGAAACGTCGATCTCGTGTCTTGTCTTTAACACGTTTTCATTATCACCAACAAAATTATTGCCCTCAAATAATTGTAAATCATTTTGCTTTGCCGGCCTTTTTTTTAAATTACCTTTTTAGTTTTTTTTAACAAAAGAACTAATTTATTTACAAATAATTATTACTCCATTCTATTTAAAATAAAAGTCGTTTTATATAAATACACACTTATTAAAAAAATTAATAAAATATTCGTATTATCTTGTTAATTACATGTTGAACTGTCTTGAAATTGTAATATGTGTAATTAAAATGTGAGAAAAATTAAAGAATAATTTTAGAAATAAAATTATAAACATGCATGAAAAATTGACACTTATTTTGAATAATTAAAATCTCTCTAAAGTGATATTTATTTTAAATAAGAGGGAGTATATTTTATCTCATTGCATGGTAAGGGACGGAGGGTAGAAGTCCTTTGTACTTTAAAATTATAAATACGATTAAAGGGATAATAAATTAAATAATTTTTAATTTTAAAATTTTTAATTTATTATTAAACTTTTAAAAAATTAATTTAATAATTAATCTTTTAAATTAGATAAATTAAGTTAAAAAAATTATTTTTGCCCATGGGGGATATTCGTTAAATACCTCATATTTATATCTATTAACCATATTAGCAAAATCAACATTTTGATTTGAACTATATGAGTATTAAAAAAGTTTGTCACTAAATTAAAATCCGTCAGTTTAAGATTTCTAAGATACAAGTTCTGAGTTTTTAGTGTCTTTTTTCTTGTATGCTGCTCAAAAATCAAAATGTGGGATTTTTAAAAGAAAAATAGTAAGATACTTAAATGAAAAAGGTTCATTTTATCTTCAAAAGATAGGTGGCATCTTTGACCATAACATCAACTCTACCGACTATTTACTTCTCAACTTTGGTTTTTCCTTACATCTTTTTCGATTTTGAACTTTTGCCGCACAAGAGAAGATTACCCTCTTCCAAAGGATCCAAGGCTAAGTTTGATGTGCCACCATTCGCATGATTAGCCACAAATCTATTAAGAGTTTGGTTGCTAACCATAGGATGAGTAAGGCAACGAGAAGAATGATGTGGGAGTGGGATTGTTCACTAAGATTTGTCTTCTTGGAGGTTCATTGGATTGTGTCGTCCAAATCAAACCATCATCATAAGTGTTAAGAGAGATGTATTTCGAATATGTATATATTTCGTACAATTATTGAAAAATATATATTATTATACGGACAAAGATGTCAGAATAATTGTTGCAAATGATGAAAAGGTGACAGGAAGTCTGCAAAGTGCAAACCATTTAAATTTATTCTTTTATTCTTTTAGTAGATAAAAAGTATAAGAAAGTTTTTAGTACGAACACAACCAAAAAAGAAAAGAAAAGAAAACCATGTCCGTTAATTAGACACTTTTTGTGTAATAACGGGAAAAAAGTAAAAAGATTAAAGGGTTATTTTAATTTTATATTTTCATATTATTATTTACTTTATCATATTTTACTCACCTTTTTTTTTAATAAAACAGCACTCAGTACTAATTTAGCAGATACACAAATTTAAAGAGATCTGATAATACGCAACTTTATTCCTAACTAATAAAGAGTATAGACGGTAAGCGGTTGAGCCAGGCCTGGGGCTCGACGAGTAAAGGGAGGCCCGAGCCCAGACCCAAACTCCACTGAGCTCTAAGCTAAATTGGCCAAACTTTTTTTTTTTAAAATCAAAGTTTTGTCCCAAATCCCGCCTAACACAAGATTCGATCGGGGCTAGAAAACTGGGACTTGAGGCTTGAGTTTACTTGAGATTGGGTCGAGTCAGACCAGATTAGGCCAAGCCTCATAAGTATTATAATTATTATTAATGCTTGGTAAATAAAATATGAAACAAGTAATAAACAAAAAGTAAGTAAAAGGAAATTTTTGTTTAAAATAAGATAGAAATTTTTTTATAATGTATTGTTTTATATAAAAATTTAAAAGTTAACAAAAGTGAAATAATAGAATAATATAAGAGTAAATAATAATTAAAAACAACATAAAACTTCCTTACATTGAACCAAAGGCATCTTTCATTTACAAATGCTAGGTACGGTCAAATGTAAATTAATGTTCTGAGTCTCAGACAGGTGTTATCCTAAATAATTAAAGAACCATCTTCAGATCCTTTTCTTTGATGTGTATCTAATTATCCTAATTGGTCTCTTTAATGATGAAGTCTTTAGAAGTAAGCATGTCTCTATATCTATAATAGTAAAGCTACAATGATGAAATCAAACTACGTAGGACAAACTAGAGCACACTTGCCTTGTGCCAACACATCTTCAAAATCCTCTTCGTTTTGGCATCCTTTGATTGGCTATAAACCTAAATTTAGTTTAGAGGTAGCTAATGATATAATCATACTTTAAATTATCCATGCCAAAACCCTTTTTTTTCCACCTCAATATCAATCCAATTAATTTGTCAAGGGATGAATTAGTACAATCTTTTTATTAATTAGGAATAAAGTTACGTACTAAACAATTTCTTTAAATTCTATATTTCAGCTAAATTTTTACTAGCTGTTATAGTTGTTTTATAAATTAGTATATATATATATATATATATATATATAAATTATCTATGCCAAAACCCTTTTTATTCCACCTCAATATCAATCCATTTAATGTGTCACGGGATGAATTAGTGCAATCTCTTTATTAATTAGGAGTAAAGTTGCGTATTACAAAATTTCTTTAAATTCTATATTACAGCTAAATTTTTACTAGCTGTTGTAGTTGTTTTATAAATTAGTGTATATATATATATATAAATTATCCATGCCAAAACCCTTTTTATTCCACTTCAATATCAATCCATTTAATGTATCGCAGGATGAGTTAGTACAATCTCTTTATTAGTTAAGAGTAAGGTTGCGTATTATAAAACATCTTTAAATTCTATATTACAGCTAAATTTTTACTAGCTGTTGTAGTTGTTTTATAAATTAGTTTTATGTAGTTATATGTAGTTATATATATATTATCCATGCCAAAACCCTTTTTATTCCACCTCAATATCAATCCATTTAATGTATCGCAGGATGAGTTAGTACAATCTTTTTATTAGTTAGGAGTAAGGTTGTGTATTATAAAACGTCTTTAAATTCTATATATATACACACATAAATTATATATTCATGGTAACTTATTAAATGAATTTAAATAAAAATTAAACGAAATAACGAATTCAAATATTTGACCTAAAATTTAAAATTTTAATCAATTTTTTGAAATTGTTAGTTGATAAATTAAATTAGATTAAATTTAAATAATAAATCTTAAACTAAGTTCAAAATTTTTAAAATTATTCAAATTTAAAGCTTTGCAAATCTAAATTTGATTTGATCTATTACCAATACTAATTAGATGATTAGATTATTAGACATGATACCTTTTCGAAAATTGATAGAGAATCAACCAATAATAGAGAAAAAGATTGATTGTTCTTCTTTCCTTTCATATCCCTTTGTTTGACCAATTTTGAGATTAAGAACTCCATATGGATTTGTGTCCACTATTTATGGAACAATAAGAGTACAAAACGACAATAAATGAAACTATACTATACAAGTAGTATTTAAATCTCTTAAACTTACACCACACTTACGCCTGCTTCTCCACACTCACTCCCTTCCTCCTCCACTCAACGGCGCCGTCTGACCCACGAAAAGAAAATGCGGCTACTCCTCCTCCTCCTACTGCTGCACCTCCATTCCTCCGCCGCACGCACCGTGTCGGAGTTCGAAGCCCTCCTCTCTGTAAAATCATACATTTCCGACGACCCTCACTCGGTGCTAGCCTCCTGGAACTCGTCCACTTCGTTGTGCTCCTGGACCGGAGTCACGTGCGACCCTTCAGCTCTTCACGTGACCTCACTCAACCTCACCGGTTTAAACCTCTCCGGGACTCTATCCGTCGACGTGGCTCACCTAAGTTATCTTCAAAACCTCTCTCTGGGTTCCAACCAGTTCTCTGGTCCTATCCCTCCTCAGCTCTCTGCCATTTCTGGTCTTCGCCTGCTTAATCTCTCAAACAACGTGTTTAATGGTTCGTTTCCTACTGAGCTCTCTGCGCTCAAGAAACTGCAGGTGTTGGACTTGTATAACAACAATATGACAGGGGACTTGCCGTTAACTGTCACCGAAATGTCCAGTCTCCGTCATTTGCATCTCGGAGGGAACTTTTTTGCCGGTGTAATCCCACCGGAGTATGGTAAATGGGAATTTCTAGAATATTTAGCTGTTTCTGGTAACGGGTTGGTAGGCCGTATTCCGCCGGAAATCGGTAACTTGAAGAAGTTACAGCAACTCTATATTGGGTATTTTAACACCTACGAAGGTGGGTTGCCTCCGGAGATCGGGAACTTATCGGAGTTGGTGCGAGTCGACGCCGCAAATTGTGGGTTAACCGGAGAGATACCGCCGGAGATTGGGAAGTTGCAGAAGCTTGACACTTTGTTTCTTCAAGTGAATTCTCTTTCTGGTTCGTTAACTCCGGAGCTTGGTGACTTGAACAGCTTAAAGTCCATGGATTTGTCGAACAACATGTTTACAGGAGAGATTCCGACTAGCTTTGCTCGGCTAAAGAACTTAACTTTGTTGAATCTTTTCAGAAACAAGCTTCACGGAGCGATTCCTGAGTTCATCGGTGACCTGCCGGAGCTTCAGGTGTTGCAGTTGTGGGACAACAACTTCACTGGAAGTATTCCACAAGGGTTGGGTACAAATGGTAATCTTGAGATCTTAGATCTCTCATCAAACAAGCTAACTGGAACTTTGCCTCCTAATTTGTGCTTTGGCAATCGATTACAGACATTGATTACTCTTAGCAACTTCTTGTTTGGTACGATACCGGAGTCACTTGGTAAATGCGAGTCCTTGAACCGGATTCGAATGGGAGATAATTATCTCAACGGGTCGATACCGAAAGGGCTTTTCGGGTTACCGAAATTGACTCAAGTTGAGCTGCAAGGCAATCTTCTTGCCGGAGAGTTCCCTGTAGCTGATACTGTTGCTATGGAACTCGGTCAGATTACTCTTTCCAAAAATCAGCTATATGGGTCATTGCCTCCTAACATCGGCAATTTCACCGGAGTTCAAACATTGTTGCTCGATGGGAACAAGTTCACTGGCCGAATACCAGCCGAGATTGGAAGATTACAGCAACTTTCAAAAATGGACTTTAGCCACAACAAGTTTTCGGGTCCTATTGCGCCGGAGATTAGCCAGTGCAAGCTGTTAACCTTTGTTGATCTTAGTAGGAATGACCTTTCCGGTGAGATTTCTACTAAAATTACCGGTATGAGGATCTTGAATTATCTCAATCTGTCAAGAAACCATCTTGTTGGAAACATTCCCTCGCCTATAGCCACTATGCAAAGCTTAACTTCTGTTGATTTCTCTTACAATAATCTTTCTGGTTTGGTTCCTGGTACTGGTCAGTTTAGTTACTTCAATTCTACTTCGTTTTTGGGTAATCCTGATCTTTGCGGTCCCTATTTGGGTCAATGCAAAGAAGGTTTTGTAAATGGAACGCACCAAGCACATTCTAAAGGTCCACTCTCTGCTTCTTTGAAGCTATTGCTTGTTATTGGCCTCCTTGTTTGCTCCATTGTGTTTGCTGTTGCAGCCGTACTTAAGGCACGGTCGCTTAAGAAAGCTAACGACTCTCGAGCTTGGAAATTGACTGCCTTCCAACGCTTGGATTTTACTGTTGATGATGTTCTGGATTGCTTGAAAGAAGATAATATAATTGGCAAAGGAGGTGCTGGGATTGTTTACAAAGGTGCTATGCCAAGTGGTGATCAAGTTGCCGTCAAAAGGCTGTCGGCGATGAGCAGAGGGTCTTCTCACGATCATGGATTTAACGCCGAGATACAAACATTGGGGAGGATCAGGCACCGACACATTGTGAGATTATTGGGGTTCTGTTCTAATCATGAGACTAATCTCTTGGTCTATGAGTACATGCCTAATGGTAGCTTAGGGGAGGTTCTTCATGGCAAGAAAGGAGGTCATCTACACTGGGACATAAGGTATAAGATTGCTGTTGAAGCTGCAAAGGGTCTTTGTTACCTACATCACGATTGCTCGCCGTTGATTGTTCACCGTGATGTGAAATCAAACAACATCCTACTTGACTGCGATTATGAAGCTCATGTTGCTGACTTTGGCCTTGCCAAGTTCTTGCAAGACTCTGGTACATCGGAGTGCATGTCTGCTATAGCCGGATCGTATGGGTATATAGCTCCAGGTATATTCTTAATCTTTGGAACCAATCTGAATTCCCTGCAATTTCGATTCATGTTAGGATTCAAAGTTTCAGTCTACTTTTGTTGTTTTTGTTTACTTTCTTTAGAAGTAGTTTTCACCTTTCGGTCACTTTTAGAGTTTGGCATTGAATTAGGTATCAGTCAGCTTTGAAAGTACAAGATCCAAATGATTTTCGCTGTCACCCACTTAAGGGAACACCCTCTATTTTTATCTTATCCGTGATTTTGATGTATCATAACCTCCATACCCATCCTTTGCTAGTTTGTTTTATCTGCTAAATCTTAGTGAACTTAACATACAGTTTACATGTTCTGATTTCTGATTGATCAATCAAATGACTCTATTTGCAGAATATGCTTATACTCTCAAGGTTGATGAAAAGAGCGATGTATATAGCTTCGGTGTGGTTCTCCTGGAACTAATTACCGGAAAGAAACCCGTTGGGGAGTTTGGGGATGGAGTGGATATAGTCCAGTGGGTGAAGAAAATTACAGATTCCAAAAAGGAAGGAGTTCTGCAAGTCCTAGACTCCAGACTTCCATCAGTTCCCTTACACGAAGTGATGCGTGTGTTCTATGTTGCAATATTGTGTGTGGAAGAGCAGGCTGTGGAGCGTCCTACAATGCGGGACGTGGTCCAAATCCTGACAGAGCTTCCAAAGCCTCCAAGCTCAAAGCAAGGAGACAAAGACTCAACCATTACAGAGTCCGCACTTAAATCGACCACTTCTTTAGACTCTCCAAATGCAGCAACTAAAGAACATTACCACCAACAGCAACAACCACCACCACCACCACCTCAATCCCCACCCCCTGATCTTCTTAGCATTTGAAAAGTACTAAATTCCAAGAATTGTGTTAGCTTCTAAACATTATGTACTTTTTTTGTCTCTTTTGCATTTGGTGTTTTATCTAACTTCAAGGAAGAGTTAAAATGTCTGCAAGTTTTTGTTGTACAGTGGGTGGAGCTCGTAAAGTTGTGTAATTTGATCATGACGTACTTGGAACTACTGCTTGCTTAGCTCCCTGGCTACTAATTGTTGTGTAGTATAGGTCAGAGTCAGCATCCCAAAGCAAGCTGTATCTTAAATCAGAGAGGATAGAGATTGAATTAACCAATTCTAACTTATTTCCATTAAATCGCCCCATCAACCCAGATTGAAAGAGATATGGGTTGGGCATAGAAAACTGTGTCTGAGGTAAAAACTGTAAAAGCCTAAAACTTTATCCTAAAAAGAAAGGGCTTATTTTGACGAACACCCTAAACTCGTGAAGCTTTCTCTCGTCTGTCACCAACTGAACTGACCCTTTTTGCTCTGAATCAAACTTTAACCGTAGCAACAGGAGCGAAATCAGTGCTTTTCTAGGGATTCCTCTAAAGGAAGCAAAAGAAGAAGCATATCCTACTTAAGTTTTTTTTTTCTAGATCAAGGAATCCACCGGGGGATTCAATAATTAATCCTCTCGCTGATTTGTATGCGCCTTATAGGATAGGACAGTTGATCCAAAAATTTAAGGTTGCTTCATACCCATACTTAAGTATATTCAAAGACTATATATTCATGTATGTGATATAAATAATTTAATATTAAATGAAAAATTAAGTGAAAGATTGCTGATTATAGTATTATAAATATTTATTTTATTTGCAAACAAAAAGAAACTCTTGTGTTTGATTTTGCATTGTAATTATATTATGATATTCTAGAAATTTGAATAGTGGCGTGATTAAATTTTTAAAATATATTTTGGTATACAAACTTTATTTATTTTTAATTTAAAAAATCGAAACATATGTAAGTTTTATAATTAGCTTTAAATTATTTATAAGGTTATAGTTTTATTTTTTGTTTTAATTATTATGTTTTGAAAATAATTGCTTATTTTTATAATATAATGTTATTTAATTATCACACAAATTTTGTCATATTCGAGAAATTGATTCCAAGTGAATTGGACAGGTTGATTTGATTTTGGCTTTACCAAATTTGTCTCAATCAATGACTTTGGCAATTTGTTTTTGGATTCATGACTATGCCTATTAAATCTTATTATTATTATAATAATATACATACACATATATACATACATACATATATATGTATTTATATGTAAGTCTATCAAAAATGA
This sequence comes from Erythroxylum incrassatum, assembly GCA_026546855.1. Lineage (NCBI taxonomy): Eukaryota > Viridiplantae > Streptophyta > Magnoliopsida > Malpighiales > Erythroxylaceae > Erythroxylum > Erythroxylum incrassatum. The sequence continues at coordinate 27,634,748 of JANVCL010000212.1, read as the reverse complement.
CTTTTTATTATATACTACAGGGCTTCTTTAAATCTTACGTTAACTTTTACTAAATAGTTATTGTTGTTGCTAATGTGTATTAAATCGATCAATCGCTAAAATATCGAATTTTCTTAATTTTAGGTCAATATGAGCGATTCATTTAACTAAATATTATGTTTTGAGAATTGTTAATTATGTTCATAACAACTTCTTTATTACGTAGAAGTAAGGTTGCGTACTATCAGACCTTCCTAAACCTTGTGTCTTAGCGAGACTTCAGCTGAGTGTTGAAGACGACGATGAATTTTTAATTATTCCTTCCTTTTCCAATGCTATAAACAAATTGAAAATTAGACCTTAGATTTGCTAATCAATTTTAAGTAAATCAATATGAAAAAAGCGCAAAGTTTTTTTTAATTTTTGAGATTAATATAATGATTTCAAAATGAAAAAAATTAAAAATGAAAAATTATAATAAATAAAATTGGAGTCTATATTTATCATTATTTTTTAAAATCAATTTAACTCAAAAAATTAATGTTTGTGACTTAAGTTTGAGTTACTTCCACTTTAACAACTTTGGAATTATTGAAATATTTTTAATGATTAATTAGAAATTTGGTTTCTTGACATCCTTACCGCAGACAAGAAAAGTCAATCAACTCCAAACATTTTGGAAATAATATTTGGTTATTGATATTGATTTGTAATTTTTACCCCCATAACATTAAAAAAAAAAGTAATCTTAGTTTGTTAGAGAAATAATGAAGTATTCTGTTATGGAATCATTGACTATTGAACTAAGTAATGGTAGATAGGATTAAATCTAATTGGCATGCCACACCAACGTATAATCAACATGATAGAGAACCTAACCCTACCTAATCACACTCACTCTCTATCAGGTTTTGCATGGAAGATACGTTAGCATAACATACGACAACAATATCTAGTAAAAATCTTACTAAACCGCAAGGTTTAGGAAAATTGAGTAGTACGCAGTCTTAGTTCTAATTAGTTAAAAGGTTAAATCATCAAATACAAAAATAGTGAATCTAAGATAATTGTTTCAATGATATAAAAGATTGTTTTCTTTTTATCATAAGCTTCCGTCACCATCCACTACACATTCATCTTTGTCCTACCAGTATTTGGAGGGTGCATGGTTATGTTGTAGCATCACACATGTTAGCCATGGAAACAACAATTTTCCTTGTCTCCATCTCCTTTTCTTTCTTTGTCTTTTTGTCTCTCTATCGATCATAGAGTGGTTCCTTTCTCATTTTACTCGCAAAGTTTCTGACCCATTCCAATCCATGTCATGACAGCTTGCTTGGAAAAGAATTCACTATAGCCTTTCCACACATTTACGTGTATTGTTCCAGGTTTTCTGATACTTGAACTAGGACCTGGAAATGAAAGTTTGGTATCTGTAATAAAGAAGGTTGGAGAACAGAAGGAGTAGTTTAAATTTTCTGTCTTCACTTTTGCCTCATTAATTATTGTTGTCTGGAGCTTGAGTCAACGAATTAAATGGCTTTTATGGCTTCGAAATATGCCTGATGGAAGCACATGTTCTCACAGACATAGTCAAGTTCAGTGTACAATCATTTGTTGAAGTCTCATGCTTTTAGTTCGGTTCAATTCTTTCACATGCTTAGTTCGAAGCCTGTCTTGGAGCTGAAATTCCGGCTTTTGGAAGGGAAAGAAACAGAAACCCAACAAGTAGGACTGGGAAAAAGTAGTAACTATGCATTGTATTCTATCAATAATTTCTGTTTTTTCATGATGGATCCTGTACCAATTTAATCTAATCTAGGGGTGGTAATCGGACTAGATCAAGTTTGGCCTGAAACTCTAAACTTGATCATATAGATAGCCTGAAATCCGATCGGTCATAGACTCAAAATAACGGTGTTCATCCGTGATCACTCAAAATTAAGGGATAGATAATGGATAGGACATTCTGTTGTTATTGCTTGCCCATGTTAGTTTCTCCCCGTTGATAATAAAATGCATTAGTTCAGTCATCCAACAACTCCCACTGTTTTCTCTTTTTCCAATACTGAGATATGCAGCAGCAGTAACTTTGGAGAATTATACATAACAAGTATGGACCCTGAGAGAATAAGGTGACTCATAACTATGTCTTTTTCCCGGAAAGTGAACTCCGTATCATATTCTGCAGGATTTTCCTTTATGTTTTTTTTCTCAAAGTGAAAGATATAACAAGATATGGTGAATCTGACAACAAAATCCTGATGACTTTTATGCGTCGTGTTGCTTATAAAGGCATTAACAGATTGTGGAAAGAACCATCATTAGTTTGATCCAATACAGAAGGTAAGTTCCCAGCTTGCCTGGTGATGAAGCAATCCTGAAGAGCTAAAGTCATGACTTCTGAATCTTTAATTTCTTAAATTAGAAGACTCCTTAAACAACACTTTACAGGCAGTGTTTTCTAAAGTATGAACAGTGGAATCTACACAACTTAAACTTGGTATTCCGAGACCCATTGGATACAACAAAAGTGATCAAACAACTTGATCACGCGAATTATTAATAATGCAGAGCTCGAAGGGGACATCTAATGGTGTGTTACAGAAAGGGTTTGGTGGGAGTGACACCTGAAGTGATGTAACAAAAGCAAAAAAGCTCGAGAGGACACGACCATGCTCTCATGTTCATGAGCTCTGAAAACTCCGTACAAGAAAGTGGTGGGACAAGGAAGACGAAACCATGTATATATATTTATATATATAGGGAAAGCTGTACAGATATGAAAAGCTTTGTGCACCAAATTGGACTTTGGCAATGCATTGTCTGGTGATTTTCTCATCAAGTATTACATGTGGTATGAGAACAAATTGTAGGGGCAGTGTAAGAGATATTATGAACATGGGTTCCATCATCGTATCTCTGTAAAGCAAACTTAGTCCAGGTGCTCTCCTCTATTTCATTTTATATTAAGTTAATAATTTAAAATTAAATACGATATGGAAACTAATAAACTAACATGACCAACATGATTACCTTCTAATCATTATTAGTTCTCCCACAGTCAATCATTGTTCTAGCACATATTTACCTAAGAAATGAAGTCTATCAGCTGACAATTTAACTCCGCGCATAGGAATGTTTATAGGTCTCAGTTTTCCAGATTAGGAGTTCAGAGAAGCTTTAGACCACGAGATTGGAACTTGGAATTGAGTAAAAGAGACATGTTCACGCTGTGTTATAAATGTTAAATAATGAACCACAGAGATCTGACTATTGGGAATATTTTGTTCTGTTAGTGCTCTGCCATGTCCATTAATTGTGCCTACAGTTACTTCCTCTGTCCATTTCTCAGAATCAGAAGAATAGTAACGGTATTAGGCCTGAATCTAATCAACACTCAACAGTTTCATCCAAGAAAATACTGTGCAATTTATCTTGAGAACCGTGAAACATAAATAAGGTTATACTATACGTATGTCCTATCTTGGAGGCAATCCCTACTGTATGTTATTTATAGAACATTACCAGACACTACTCAAGAAGCCTCTTTTTCACGAAAAACTTCTGTAGGTGTCACTTGGTTGAAACAAACTATTCATTTATTTCTTGAACCCAGATACTGTGAAGCCACAGGTAGAATAACTAATGGTAGAAAAAAGAACGTGAAAGACCAACTCATTTTCTGACAAAAGAGACCCCCTTCTGAATGCTTCCTGCTAATTCTTTCTTTGCTTTCTCCAAGCCAGCCCTGCTATTTAAAACAGATGAGTTACATGTTTCATCTCCTCAATTGATATGATTAAGAAACCATGTGTTTTAACAGATAAGGATGGATCACAAACCTTTCATACTCGTTGAGGGGTCCGAGTGGGTAAATTTCCTCAACTCCTGAACGTCCAAGCCGTACCTTGGTGGCGAAGAAGGGAAGTTCAGTCACCTACAAAACACAAGGGGAGTTGCATACAATCCACCAAAACCTCTAAATGCTTAAATTGGAAAACAAGAAATCCAAGAGATAGTGATGCAACAGCACACCTCAGAAGCCACGTATGCACATTGTATAATGTTAGCATCTCCCCTCAAACCCCTAAGGCATGCATCTGCAAATTTGACAGCAGCATATGCCTGAAAAGGTTGGTACAAGTTGATAGGACCCCCATTTTTATTTTTGCAAAATTTCATGCATATTTGGTCTAGATCATGGAATATTAAATTATGTAGATACATAAATAAATACAAATGGAGACATTTCTAACCATTGACAGTGTCGCAGAACCTGATCCAGCTTTAGCCTGCATGTCACAATGAAGACTCAAACACAGGCCAAGATATGGCAGATTTAGAACCAAATTATCAAATTCGCAAGACAACCGAAACTAATTAATGTATATAAACAATCAAACTCCATATCTCAAACACCCTTTCCCTATAATAAAAACCCTGAATGTTCCATCCTTTATTTTGTGTTAACAAAAGCAGCTAAGTTTTGCGTCATTTATAGCAACCGTTAGCTACCAAATGAATAATTACACTTCAAGCTGCACAACAATCCTTCCTAATAATTTTGGGGCAATAATTAATCACTCCAATCATTCATGATAGAGGTTTCATCATCTTGACATTCTTCCAAAAAATTGGACTGCTTGCACAAGCTATTACCAAGTTTAGCAACATCATGAACATTTTCAGATTTTCACATCATCATCTCCCAATATGCAAAAGAAAAGATTAGTCAAAAGTGCTTGTAATAAAGATGAAGGGCCCTGAACATCTAAACAGAAGGCATTCCATATTTTGCATGTCATTGCCAATTCAAGTACTTAACAAGCATTCCAGCATTAATTTGACAAGGCGCCAACCAAATCAAGATATAAAATATCTATTCCAAAGGTCTGGAAATATGTCTTCCACTGAAATAATAATATTCAGGATTGCATGTATCAGCAATTGTTGTCCTCCCAAACTCTTTAGTTGCATAGTGGTATTAAAGGGCATGTTGTTCATGCCTTGCTCTTCGGCAGTTTTATATGTGCCATGAGAAAACAATAGGAAAATTGATCCGTGTCACAAACTCAATGACATAATAATCAGTCAGGCCCATGAACTCAGACCTTTCTCTTTCTTGCCCCCTCCTCCAAATCCCCTCCCCAACAAAAAAGATAAATAAATAAATTGAAGAGAAGGAGAGGCAAAAAGATTTATGCTGTAAACAAGTTATAGGGCACTTAAATATAACAAAAGGAAAACTCAGTTAAAAGCTCATGAAGAATGTCAACAGAAAGATCTGCATACTTGGTCTTCATGAGCTAAGCTTAGAACTCTGTTGACAAATCATGGTATAGACTCAGTTAGCCTCCAACTTACCAAAAAGTATAAAAACAAAAAGTTTGTTTTACCTCCACAACTTCTGTTCCACCATTTTGAATACGATTTGTCAAGTACTCAATTTCCTGCTGGGTGAAAGAGCGCGGTGGTTTGATCTATACAAATAAAAGTATCCATAAGAACCAAATAAAGCAAAGCTTTTAGAAACAACCATTTTATATGTAAAATTAAGTTATCCTTAAAACCTGCGATAGAAGGGGCAAAATAGTAACTCCAGCATGACCTCCAACTACTGGTGTATCAATTTCCCTAGGATCAAGACCCAAAACTTCGGCCTGGAGTTTCATAAAAACATAGGAGGAAGAGAAAAAGTTCAAATTGAGCAATGAAATAAAGTTAACAAACCAATTAATTCATAATAGGATCCTAATATTGCCAGAATTTTTGCATCACAAAGCAGTGGTGGCCAAGAAGCAATTTTGAGCATCTTTTGATGGTGGTCTGAAACCTCCTTATGCACATAAAATGTGAAGTTAAGATAAATAAAATAGTATTTTAGAAATTCCATATGAAATGACATGATGGACTGAAGTTTCATTATGTCATTGCGACATCATTTAAGGCGATTACATGTTGAGAAGGAAAAGGCTAGATCTGCTTCTTTTATGTAGAATACAAGTTCCGGAGCTGCCTCAATAGAAGACTATTTTCTTTTCACGCATTTTTTACAGACGAGCATTATTCTAAGTAAATAAAAGACCATAATCATGCTGAATAAACAGCCAGATAATCCAGCCATCAAAATCTCATTAAATATCAATAAGGAAGTAAAAAAATCAGCTACCAACTCAAAAACAGAGAAGGTAAATCAAAACAGGAATATCCCTTACCACAAAGGTATTCGCTCTAACAACATCAAGCATTGTAACTCCCAAAATGCGCTTTGGATTATAGGTACCCGCTTTCTTGAAAACTTCAGCAGCAATTGGCACAGTGGAATTTACTGGATTACTAATAATGTTAACAATAGCATTTGGACAGCACTTAGCAATTCCTTCGCATAAAGTCCTCACAATTCCAGCATTGATGTTGAACAGATCATCTCTGGTCATTCCTGGTTTCCTAGGAACACCAGCAGGAATGATGACAAGATCCATCCCTGTAAGCGCATCCTCCAGTTGCTGCTGACCCAAGAAACCACGAACCTACAAATACAAACGATAAGAAAAGTTATATCATCAAGCTTATCTTTGTATTCAACTCTGAGATGCAATGCACTTGATTTTATCATGGTTTATGTAGCCAAGGTGTTAAAACATAAATGCGTAGGATCAGAACCCTCAGTAGTATGCATTAATAGCCATTGCATTAATCTTGGACATTTTGACTAAATTTCGAGCATCCATACCCAGTTATTACAATTCACTTTCGGTCCTAACAACTTCAAAATCAATAAATAATTCAATATCAAGCCCCACGTCTGGAGAACAAAAAAGTTCACAATCATAGGTATAGTCATGAAGCAATCCAAGCCCACTTCCTAACATTAACCAAAATTTCTCATTCATCATCACTAACTAATACCCTTCGCAAAATTCACGGGAAAAGAAAGAACTTTACCACGGCAGCTGTGTCCATGTGGCTGATATCGGCTGTAACACCAGGAGTGTTAACCACATCATACAAGTGAAGCACCGACACTAACGGATTCATCTTCATTAACAAAGCTAGAGGCTGCCCAATCCCTCCTGCAGCTCCTAATATCGCCACCTTGAACCCCGGCGATGCCCCTTTTGCCAAACAATTCAATTGGTACACACCAGAATACTCCTCCATGTTCTGCCATTCAAATAAAATACTCAAAAAAAGATCACAGCTTGTTTTAAAACACTTGCAACATCAAACTAAGAAGAAAAAAGAAATTCTTGGTTATTAATATAACACCTGGAAGCTGTCGCTACGAGGATTAAGGTGGGCTGCGATTCTAGAAATTCGAACCCTGGCTTGTGTGTCGTGTTCCATCTTTCTTTAGTTCTGATAAGAATAAAGGGATTGGCAATCACAAGAACAAGATATGTAATTCAAAGGTCGAGTCTAGTTTCGTCAACATTACAAATGCTAGTTGAATAAATAAAAATACGAAACTTGGAAAAGAGGATGAGGATGACGAGTACAAGAACTTGGGAAGCGTGCCATAGAACTGATCTTAAGAGTCCCTTACCAGCCCGCCCAGGCCAATTTTATGCTCAGATTTGGGCCCAATTTATAACCCGATCAAATCCGAAACTCATAGTCCGAACTCAAGCCCTATTTCATTTAGGTAGCTTGAATTTTAATTCAATTCGAGTCAAATTTAATTTTTTAATTTAAAATTTTAAAAAGTTTATATTAATTAAAACAGTATAGATTTTTTTTTAATATTTTTAAATTTAAAAAAATTAAACCTAAAAAATATTTAATTAAGGACAAGTTAGGCCATATTGGGCTAATCTCTACTGTCCCAACTAAATTCTCATAACTAAGGGGAGGGTTGGTTAGCACGGAGGAATGGTAATAGGAATGAAAATTAATATAGTGAAGAATGAAAATTAATATTATCATTATAATTATGATTTTTGGTTAAAAAGAGCGAATGATTGTCATTACTATTGATAGTGGTTGGTTTGTAAAAAATATTAAGAAATAAATTTATATTATATTTTAATTAATTATAATGTAATTAATTAATTAGTTAATTATATTGTAACTAATTAACTAATTAAAATGTAATTAGTTAATTAGTTAATTATATTGTTATTAATTATAATGTAATTAATTAATTACAATATTTTAATTAATGAATAATTATATTTTAATTAGTTATATTTCAATTAATTAATTATATTTAATTAATTATAATGTAATTAATAATAGTTTTAATTAATTATAATGTAATTAATTAATAATCATATTTTAATTAATTATAATATTTTAGTTAATGAATTAATTTTATTTTAATTAATTATAATGTAATTAATTATTATTAATGTTTTAATTAAATAGTTAATTATATCTTAATTAAGTAATTGTATTTAATTAATTAATATTAACAATATTTATTAAAAAAAGAGTCACAAAAGGGGAATGAGTTTCATTCCTCTACTAAATGGAGGGTACGAAGAATTTTCCAAATGTGAGATATCAAACTATTGCTCCTATAATGATAATCAACAACCAACCACTTATTTTTTATTCCTCACCTATTAATTCCTTTTTGAATCCACCAACTAAGCACCTCCTAACTCTTCCTCTCAACGTCGTTTGTGGGTATTTAGTGGGCCTTTTGAAAGTAACACTATCACCGATTGTTACAGTCCATGACATATAATGCAAGTCTATGTCGATTTCACATTAGACATGGCTCGTGTTTAAATAAAATTCAATCCAAATTTAAAAAAATTGTATCAAACCCCAATCTTAAATTAAATCAAATTCAATCTTAATTTTTAACTTAATTTTTGTGCAAATTCTATCTATTACGTTACTTTTTTAGTTCCAAATATTATAATTTTTGGAAGTTATTCCATCAACTAAATCAATTTGTGATGTGACTATTTCATATGTTTTTGGAGATTCAGTAATTTCTCTACAGCTAACAAATTTTGCAACATCTTCGCAAGTATTTGGTATATGTTTATCTGTTTGCTATTTGTATGATCAAAGATGAAGGGCTTATTATTTCAGACCTGATTGGGCCTAGTTGGGCTTGAACTGATCCTGCTGTATCTATTCCTAGTAGTGTGTAAGAGGCCATTGTCATCCCTATCCTCAGTTTATATTTGGTTAAAGTTAAAGTTTTAATGAAATTAAATGAAATTAAATGATTTATTATAGAATGTAATGTAAATAGATATAATATTAGAAAAATATTATTTGGGAGGGATAGAAGGGTTCGTGATGTAATATAGTGAAATGTTATTTAGAAGAAGAGTTTATAATGTAATATAGTGAAATATTATTTATCATTTTACATTTTATCCTAAACCTCCCGAGCTAGAAGTTTCTCATATTTACTGTTTATGATGGAATGAGATGTAATATGAAAACTCTTCTCTTTCATCCCATTTAAGTTCGTTCTATGAATAATATTTTATTTCATTTCATTCTTTTATAAACCCCGACCAAACATAACCTTAAACAGGTTGATAGATACTTCTACAAGTTTATTCAATTATCATAAAAATTAACACTTGTGTATCTTGTAGGCCTTACTTTGCTCGTTTTAACTAGGAGGATTGGGCTTGTATTTGAGTTCGAGCTGCAAAGTAACTTTGGTCGGATTTTGAATTTTATAAAAGGTTATTTACAGGATTATGATTAAAGATTAAACTGTATGAAATGAATCTAATTATAATTTGAATCTTAATCTGTATGAAATGAATCTAATTATAATTTGAATTTGATTCAAATTATAAATTAATAATCAGATTGAATCAGATCATCAACAGATATGATTTATTGTTATTTTTAAGCCTATCAAATAATTTTTTTTGACAATTAAATTAAAATTACGTACTCCATAAAAGTACAAAAAATAATAGAGTAAACAAGGAGAAGAAAAAAAAGGAACAAATTTCAAATATGAGTTTAACTAGTAAAATCAATCAAATTAGATAAAAATAAAACCTCGTAATTAAAAAAAAGAAAAGAAAACCCAAATACCGTATTTTTAATATTGGATGTATTTTTTGTAGGGGTAATAGTAATAATGACGTAAAGCAATAGTGGTTGAACCACTACAAGCATGGTTTTAAAAATTGGACCGGACCGACTAGTTCGATCCGTTTGACCGGTGATCGGTTGACTATTCGGTCCGGTTTAATCATAAAAACCGGTATACAATTGAACCAGTCTGAACCGGTCCGATTACTGGTTCAATCAATTTTTTATTTTTTTTGTATTTTTTAAATATTTTAATTATTATTTATAATTAAATATAATTATTGCATAATTATGATGTCACACTGGTTCGATTAATAGTGACACGGTCAAACCGATAATTAATAAAACTTCCGATTCAATAACCAGTCCGAGCTTCGAAACATTGACTACAAGCAAAGCACGAGAGAGAGAGAGTGCGTGTGCTGATGTTCTAGAAACAGGAAGGTCGCTTTTGGAGTGAGTGATGATAATAATTATTTGAAGAATGGGTCACTTTAATGGAGGGTGATTAACGTACAAGGCACAACATCTCCTCCATTTTCTACCCCTCCCTACCACCGTTTTAGTGGGTTGATATACTATTTTTCTATCTCATTTTTGTTAAATGTATTTTTTTAATTTAAAGCAATAATCATTTTTATACTCGTCACGATTATTAAAAGTAATATTATTTAAAATACCCTTACACAACAATGATAACAAAAATTCATTAAACAATTTGCTGATATACGAAATTTGGAAAGGTTCAATAATACGCAATTTTACGTTTAATTAGTACAAAAATTGTTTCCTAATGATCCATAAAAAATAATAAATAAATAAAATAAGTTAAAATTTAATTATGTTTATTTTAGTAGCTTTTGTTATTAAAAACAAATCGGTTTTTATAAGCTAAAATAAAAAAGTTTTTTATTCAACATATTTTTAATTAAAGGGAAATTAAAATAATATTTTTTAATTATATTTTAAATTCTTAAAATTTGTTCGATCTTTACTGTTTACTTGTTTTATTAGAGCCTAATTAAAATTTTAAATTAAAAACCTCATATTTTACAGATTTAAATTTTAAATTGATTTTTAAAATATTAATGAAATGAAAAAATTACGCCTTTTTTCTTTTTAATTTAGGTATATGCAAATTTTTAATAAAAAGTCGGATAATTACAATAAAGAAGAATAATTATGACTACTAAAAATGTAATTATGAAAAATAAGGATAATTGTTTATTACAACAGTGCAATGCAATTATGATTATAGATTACAGGTTGAAAACTTTGGTCCTACTAAGCACGCTGCACATGTATGGGGAAATATTTACAAAAAGTGGATAATTCGTCTAACCTTTTTTGTTGTCCAGATATTGATGTTTTGAATAAGACAAAGATGTGATATTTAAATATATTGTTAAACTTTATGTATTGCAAAGTTCTTTCAATGCAAGCGATTGGTTGTTTCCAGGTGAAGGGGTCTAAGCTGATATGATTGCTATCTTTATTTTGTTTTGTTCGTGACAAGAGATAATACCGCGGCTTAACTCGAGTTAAGGGTTTTTGGTGGCTGTTAGTATTATAAATAATAAAATAAAATGTTTTGAAAAAATAATTTTTTTAATTTAATGTTGTGCTGTAATTATATAGAGCTAATTGCTCCTTACAATTTCAACTTTTTGAATTTTGGATTATTTACTTATCTTTATATATACCTCGTTAAAAGAGGCAAAGTTAGAAATATAATAGTAGGAGACAGATTTAAGGTAACTAATATTATTGACAACATAAGAGAGACAAGATTTAACTGGTTTGAATATTTTAAAAAGAGACGTTCAAAAGTTTTAGTGAGAAAGTGTGAAAAGATCATACTCAAAAACCGTAAGAGAAAACAAAGAAGGCTTAAGTAGAATTTAAGGAAGGTAATAAAGGACGATATGACAATGTTAAAACTTACTGAAAATATAACCCACAATAGAAAACTTTGAAGTACTAAGATTTAGATAAATAATCACTCATAAATAGATTCTTGTAATTCTTCTTGTAGTTAACCTAAACTTGTAAGTATGTAGTACTTACCTCTTAAAGATTTGGCTGGATGTTGTAGTATTTGTTAAGATATCTAATATATATCTTTTATTTTGTTTTAACATCTTATTTATTAATTGGACATATAAGATATTAATTATAATGAGATTAAAAAAATGTGGTTATTACATTTGTAGTTGTGAAAGAATCCTACACTATTTTGAAGTCTATTATCATGTTGGTATTGGAATTGTTTTACTGCTAAATTTTGTGGATTTCGTGGATAGGAGAATAAGTGAAGTGGTTGTTGCGTGTTGGCAAAGGGCTCTTGCTAGTGAATATCGTGTATGTCTCTATCCATAGAAGAAGTGTATTCTGCATGGGAGTCTTGCAATCAACAGTGCAGTGGGTGTTATTTACATACTTGAAAAACACAACTTATATGGTGTGGATGTTATGTTTTCATATATACACCGTGATTTAAAACAGTGGCACTCATACGCCAAGTTTGTGCTCCGATGACCTTTTAAAAAGGCCAACGTGAAGGCAAAATCACTAATCTCAATGCACTAGTTGCAGGCACATTACCAATTTGTTATATTTGCTTCTGATTGACTTTAGGAGCATGCAAGCAATCAATAAGTAGTTGATATGGTACAAAACTACGCACGAAGTAGTGGAGCATGGCTGGAAGTTTTGGTATAAGTTAGTGTAAGTTGTGAGTGGGTTCTGGGTTGGACATATACGGTGAATTAATTTTTGGTTGAATGAAGACTTGTTCTTTTTGGCTTGTGCGTTAAATATACATGGGTGTCTTTTGACTTGTGAGTTAATGATGTGTGTCGTAGGCCATATGATTTAATTGGAATTGTTCAAGCTGGATGATTTGTGTGAGTGAAGAACTTTGGGATTCTTGTTTTGATATTGGATTGTTGGAGTATCACATAATTGGGAATGTCTCTCTCTTTATGCGTTGGCTTTCTGCTGAGAGGTAATTGAGGACTGCGTGTACGTTCTGTCAGTTGATAACTGAGCAACCATAGTTTGATTCTGGAGTTCCGTGGATCAATCCAGTTAGTGAACAATTTTCAAATTTATTACGGAGGAGCTGAACCAATTGGGAAGTTGTCTTATTTTCTGTCTCAAGTGTATTATGTTTTTATTCTTAGTTGATCGATTACTTGAGTTGTTTATTTCGTATCTTTATTATCAAATACTGTTGAGAAAATCCTCTGTTGAGGTTAACACGAGTCAATAGTATTATTAGGTGTGAAATTCTTTCACGGGAAGTAAGGTTGAGAGATAGCATGAAGGGTTGAGTGGTGTCAGCTCAGCAAAGCTTTGGGTAAATTTATTATACTTTCGTGAAAGTATTAACTTAGATGAAGGCCCTGCAGATGTAGGCAAGGTATGCCGAACTGCATTACCAAATTTATGGTGCTTTTAATTGTTTCGTTTTTTATTGTTTTTGTTTTTGTTTGTACTAGAGACGTTCGCGGTAAAATTGGAAAGTTTGCGAAACTACTATCCCCTTCGGTTTTTCATAGTTGTTGTTATTATTATTATTATTACTACTACTACTATAACTACTATTAATATTCGCATTGTTAATATTATTATTGTTTATTCTCTCTCTCTCTAGCTCTCTCTCTCTCTCTTTCTTTCTTTTCATATGGGTCGTTTGGAAATAGTCTTTCTACTAGTTAGAGATAAGACTACATATTATTGGACCTCTCTAAATGTAGTGCCCCTTATCTTAGGGTACATATCGGGACGCTCGGCAGACATTCCAGTACATAACCTATGATAACGACGCGTTACGATCAATCACTACATTCACTTAATATGACATCATCTATCTTTATTTTCTTATGAACACCATATGAAAAGTCACAATATTTTGAAACCATATTTCTCCTTTCATTTCATAAAAACCGAATGATTACATTGACAATTTCCAATAACATCGAATATCTACAACGTATCTTTCAACATTCATACTTATACATCATCATAGCCTAATACAAAAATGTGCTACATAAAAGAGGAAATTATACAAATTCTATCTAATCTGTCCATATCCAGCTAACCGAACTTTGAGTCATTTCTTCTTGTTCCCAAAAGTACAAATATCCCTCAATAAATAAAGTCATCTCTCGGTCCTGAAAAATCAACGTTGCAATTTTGATGAGTTTTGCAAACTCAATGAGATAACCATCATCGATGGTTCACTCAATTCATGCATCACGTCATTACATATAACATATATTTCACAACTTTGCATAATTGATCACATATCACATTCTCACTCACGAGTAGACAATTTTGCATTTCAATCAATCAAACATACTTAATAAAATATATATGAAATGCTCATGTGACTCTTTGCTAATTATTACGTCATTGTGATCGAATGCCTAACTGTCCCATATCCATTGTGGATACCGGGCTTATTCATACTGTTCTTTATCCATTGGGGATACAGGGCTCATTTTACATAGTGAGCCTTCGGCTCTTAATCACATTTGAAGCTTTAAGCTCGTTTTCGGTAGCTACTCAAGTGACAACTCTCATTATTAAGTCATGCATTCATATATGGAATGCATCTCTCATGATTAAATGATATCATGAAATATTTAGTTCGTTACATTCACATTCAAGTAGCACTTCAATATCTCATTCATATATCACAATTATCAGACCTTCATTTTTTGGAATCAACGCAATTAGTCACATTCGTATATCATTCAAAATACAATTTAAGCAAGCAGTAATTGAGAGAAACTGTCTAGGTTACTCACTGGTCTCTCCCGAAGCTACTACCTAGAAGTTTCGACAACGTCTGGAAGTTGACGTTCCAGTTGCTCCTCTATAACAAGAACTATATACATATCATAATTTTCACAATTATAAGAGTTTAATAATGCACAAGTATGCAATGAAACATGTACAATGCGTGTTCATGACAATTCTGGGTATTTTTCCATTATTCTCATAACTAAAACAATCAAATTTCAAAACTCACTTAAGTAGCATTTGTTCGTAGGGTTTATACCTCAATAAACCATTAGAATCTAATTTCATAACCTAATGACTCATTTCATATTTTTCTCTAAACACTGACTTTCGGGTATTTTGTTCATGATCAATCATACAATAAAAATGAAGAAATTTAGCCATACTTCCTACTAGAAGATTGTTCTCCTATCTCTTAACTTTCCAATGACACCAAGATCAATCAATTTGATTCAATATTTCGAGAGTCATACTCCAAATAATTTTGGATGATTCTTATACTGAGACAGTGCCTTGCATTCAACTTCCATCCAGCAATTGAAATTCTTAAAGACCGATTTAGAATTTGATATCTTCATACAATTTGTAGCCCTATGTCTCTAGTTTACTCCAAATTAAAAATCATTTCATTTGGATTACTACAGAACAAGATATGTCAAAATATTGAAGTATGTTTAAGCTGTGCAAGAAGTTGACCATGACGAACTTCTCCCGAGAGGTATTTTCGCAAAAATTTCACAAGTTGGTAGCGGCGAACTTCTTCCGGGAGGAAACCTAGCCAAAACCTGTAAGTTCGCCGCGGTGAACTTTTACAGAAGTATACCCAATTTGTCAACTTCATGTCAGATTTTGAGGCTCTTAAAGACAGAATTTAAATTCAATGTCTTCATAAAAAATGTATTCATATGTCTCTATGTTAATCCAAATCAAGAATCATCTCATTTGGATAACTAGAGAAAAAGTTATGGCTACAACACCGAGGCATACTTAATGAACATACTACTGCTACATTTTCCCGATCATCTCTCAATTTCAATTCCAGATTTTACCCTAACACAACTTATACCAAGATCACCTTTTTCACTTCATTTACTCCTCATTATCTACTCCATTTCATCTCAATATCATTCATAAAAAAGCATGATCTAAATTTGATCATTAACTCAAAATAGAACAAGTGCATATACCCTTCATCAACACTTTTCTATACTCATCAACTTCCAATTATCATTAAAACATCCTTTTCACAACTAATCCATCTTAGAAACATATGTAGCACAACTTATAGCTTCTTACTCATCATATACAACATCAATCATCTATCAAACAACTCCTAACCCATTATTTCACATTTATGTGAAACAAAACATCAATATGTGTGTGTGTGTGTGTGTGTGTTCATTTTTTCACCAATGTTATAGCATATACAAAACTTCTTGTCATGATCATTTAACCTCTAAAAGATCTCTATAACTCATTACTCATCAATAAAAGCAAGAATTTTACATACTCTTCATCATTCACGGCACGTACATACACAAAACACCATTTCATGTCATTAACCTCTAACTATCATCATAATTACTTCATTTAACCAAACCCATGATATTTAACAACTACTTACTTGATTTATCTTCCAATTCTTCAAACTTTTCAAGAATATCAAAAATCCCTAGCTCCACCAATAACCCACTATCATCATCATCTTCCAAAGGAGGTAAGGATAGGTTTGTGGTGAGAATGAAAGAGAGAGCAAGGTGAAAAAGTAGCAAGTAAGAGCTGGGATAGCTAGCTTTAATGTAGATGAAGGTGAGGGTAATTAGGGCAACGAAAATGGAGAAGAAGAAGAGAGAGAGAGAGAGAGCCACGAAATGCAGAAGAAGAAAGTCAAAATGCAAGACCCACTAATGGTCTTTCAATTAAAAGCATCGTGAGAGACTAATCAAGGAGGGTCCACGTGACCAATTGCTTTTAAGCTTTAAACTAAATTCTTTTATTTAACTAGTCAACTCAATTCCAATTCCTACTCCAATTATCTCCCAATTTTTAAATACCTTTGTCATTAAATCCCAATGGCACATATTAAAATTTCTACTGCCATTAGACATTTATTTATACCATTATTCATCAATTTTTTTGCCACTTGACATTTTTCCTAGTCCAATATACCCTTAAAATTTCAAAAAATTTCCCAAATTTCACCAAAAATTTTAAATCAATGAATATACACCCAAAATCAATTTTCAACTCAACTAAACCACAAATCTGAATAGAAACATATATCAAAAATCATATTCATGTTCAAACAATCAATTATACCTGGAAAATGTCAATGAATGCATGTACAATCGTTTAGTATGCAAAAATCAATATTTACATGTGTGTATGCTAACCTTGTGCATGAGCATGAAATGCATTTCTCTAAACTCTCATTGCTATTTCTCAATTATAGAAATCTAAGGTTCTACCCCTTTAGTATGGGAATGGGATGTTACATTCCCCCCTCCTTAATAAATTTCGTCCTCAAAATTCTTATCTGATTAATAAAAATGCAGGAGTATTGCTTCCTCATATATTCCTTCGTTCCCATTTAACTTCATCACTCAAATAATCTCTTCCAAATGACCTTAGTCCATAGACTCAGTAGGTATTTCAATCACTTATTTAGTCATTCACTATCTTAACTGGTTTCTCAATATATCTCAGATTGCCCAAAATTTCACTTCCTGTATCAATAACATATATAGCGGATCATAATGATATTTCCGAAATATATCCATGTAACACTGCGTGAATCTGAAACATCTTTCATTGGTAATACTAACTCATAAGCCATGGTCCTATTCTCACCATAATTTCATATGAACTAATTTATGTCGGGCTTAGCTCCCCCCTTTTTCATAACCTGTGCACACCTTTTTCTAATCTAACACACCTTGGCAAGGTGATACTCTCAGAGATATTTCATCTTTCGTTTGATAATTCACATCTCTTTGGTGTTAATATACTTAACTCTTATTTCCATCTCACTATATTCTATATCTTCGATGTTGATCCACGTAACTTTTTTTTATCTTTCTCGAATCACTTAATTTCTATTGCAGATTCATTTCACTCATCAGCAATATCTTGAATCAATTATGGTCTTCAACTATTTTTAGGCCCTCTTCAGGCGAACGACTCTTTTTTGTCGTATTACGCCTCATACAATATTCTAATGATGTCACTATGATAATGATTATTATGCTTAAAGTCACTTAAAACTATACATTGATCTCATGTTCCTATGAACTCCAAAATATAAGCTTTAAGCATATCTTCAACCGTTAAAACTGTTACCATCTTATGCATGTAATCACTTACTTCTACATCCTTAGCCGTAAAATGTTATTTTGGCATATTACTAAGGATTTATAGCACAGGTTGTTCTTAGTGCTTTCTTTAATATTCTCTTTAGTCAATTATCTTTATCTGTTACACATACTTCTTATTTCGATCACAAGTATCATTTTCCTAATTTATCTCAAAATTTATATTCATTTTCAATTCCTCAATAAGATTCACAATTCTGAATCCTCACTTCGGGCTTTGTCAATCTTTTCATGTGAAACTGATCTTAAAATTTAATGTAGCTAATAACACTTCATTTTGTCCCAAATTCAACTCAATATTCTATACTCTTTATTGCACTAGGTTTAGTAACCTCAATTTTTGGATTTGTGTTATTCCGTTATTGATTTTTTTATTCATTACATCATATATCAACACTATCTTTACTAGGATAGTTCTCATTTGTATAATCATAATCTTTCAAGTAACGATATCTATTGTCTCAGTTTTGTATTCAATTCTTTCAAACTTAATAATTACCTCAAATTTTAATGATCTGTATAGTTATATATAGATCTGAAATGTTTCACTGTACATATAATGTCTCGAAGCTTTCAAAATAGTTACTATTGTAGTAAGTTCTAAATCATATATCAAATAATCAACTCATGAGACTTTAATTGTCTCCATGGATCTCTTATATATTCCTTGGAGTTTTCTCACTTTATCATTTCCTCTATTTTCTTTGAATCTCCCAATGTTCCATGTTCAAATACTATAACACTTACAATTTATTTGATCAAGCTAAGATTCACTCCTATTGAAATTGGCATAGACTTGTTTCTACCTTCATGATATGTAGGATTTCCTCAAGTATACAAAATGTTCTCTTTATAACTCGAATACATTTAAAATACCATCTATGATCATAGTCACTAATTGATACAATTTTTCTTGGATCACTTTAATCTTCAATACCGTAATACTGTCAGGGCATTGTTAACTCCAACAGATATAACCTAAAACTCCTTGTGCCCATGATTTGTTCTTATAATTCTTTAAATATCTAATTCCTCAATTAGGTAGTATTCTTTTATAATATTTTCAGTTTCCCAATTGACTTCTTTTCTCGAATGATTTTCTCAATTCATTTAATTTTCATATGGATTTATTCTAATGCCTGCTTATTCATACTAGTTTATCCACACATTTTAATTTATTAGAAATCTTATTTTCCTGTGTCAGTAACACCTTCATCAGATCTGACTTATATCTCATATACTTAATGTCACCTCAAATTCAAGAATCCAATCACATAGTTGGATAGTTTTCATTAATAAATGTATACACTCTCTGTAGCATATTCTACATCTTATGCTTAAATCTTCGTTAGGATTAGGACTCCAATATTATTTCTGATTTATTCTTTCATTGATCATTCTATTTATTCCTTCATTGATCATTCTTAAGAGCAAGCCATCTGGTCCACTTAATCTAATTCAGTGAAATTCTTTTTCAAAAGAAGATTTCTTATTTCTATCATCTATATTATTCATGTAACTTTATCAATTCATTGTTTCCATCACTATTTATCAGACATTCTTAGTACCTCAAGCAGATTAATTTCTATTGTTTCTTACAAGATCGTAATGTTCTGGTTACCAAAACCCGGGAAGTAGTAGACATCATTATTGTCACATATGCTTAGGTAAGTATCATCATGGTCATCCCAGTCTATCCGGAGATTTATTTTTGACAGATCACCAATTATCTTACAATAGTAATACTTTATTCTTAATTGATCTTAGACAATATTTCTCTCTTTATCCTTTCCAAGATCAGGGTTTCCTCGCATTGACATATACTAACATCAACTTTACCCCAATTCTCCCAAATTTACCTCTTCTAGTGTTACATCATGTCATAATGATTCAACTACCATATTGGGTGCTTTAACTCTTCTTAATTGGTTCATCATCTTTTTCTTTATCTCATCTCTATCTCATCTTCCTATTTTCATTTATTTCATCTCCCATATGTATATTCTTAATCAATTCATAATTTTAAAGGCATAACCATTATGAAATCCTAGTCTCCATTCCATAGATATATTCTCGTACTGAATCATAAACTTTTATCCGATAATCACACAACTATTCTAAGTCCAAGTTCAATCTTTCAAGGTCATAGAAAGATTTATTTTCTTTCAACTTGACTTATACACTTTAATCTCATCATTTCTACTTATATCCTTATTTTCCTCAATCAATCCACGACAATACATTCACGTCTATATCTCATTCAAGGTATATCATCACAGTATAATATTGATATCATATTCCATAATACATCCTCCAATACAATTGCATTGAATCGTTATTTATCATATCTAACCATATACCATCTCCCATTTCTAGTTATCCACAACTTTCATTCTCTCACATTTTGAAAGTGCATCATTCTTCTCACTAATCCTATCAGCTTAAACTCTTAACACATGCTCATGCGAGTGACTCATACACATGTGACTCAGACTAGGGATCAGTTGCTATTGTCTGCTATGACATGACTAAAATGTATGTAACTTGATATATATTTCAAAAACGTCCATTTAAGATACTAATTTTGGGCTCTGATACCAAAATGTAGCACCCTACCCTCTCGAGATACGTACCCAACATCTTGGGTGATGTGCGAGTATGTACCATGCGAGGGCAACATTCTAGAACAATCAAACACTCGTATTTCAGTACCTTTTTTGTTTGAAAAACAATATATGCATATTTGGAAATCAGTAATCAAAATCGGGCCCATACTATTATTTCATAAAACTCAGAATCACAATTATCATTACACTTTGATCAATCTCATTTACAAAACATTTTCAAATTTCACTAGATGTTACATACAGAAATATTCGAATACATATTGTATAGAAATCGCGAAATATACAAATTTACACAAAAATAAGAAAGTACAAATGCAGATGCAAATTGATCTCGACCTCTACCTCTTACTTGTATGTAGTGGCTATACTCCCGTTAGCCTAACGGGGTAACTCTTCTGGGCCTGAAAAATATTACGAATTTTGGGTGAGTTTTGTGAACTCAGTGAGTGACCATCCTCAATGGCTTACTCAATCACACAACACATACAGTACACATATTCACATAATTCACATTCATTAGAACATATCTCACATACACAAAACTAGTCAAATTATTCAAATCATACACATCAAATGTATATGTGATGCTTATGAGACTCACTATCAATTTGTTATTATTGTGATCGAGTGCCTATAACTGTCCCGTATCTTTTATGGATACCAGGTTATTAATAACTGTCCCGTTCCATTGGGGATATCGGACTCATTTTACATAGCGAGCCTTTGGCTCTTATACACTTTCTGAGATATGAGCTCTTTTTTCACAGTCTGAGCTTTAAGCTCTTTTTCGGTGGCTTCTTCGGTCACAACAACATTTATCTTTCATGTATTCATGAAATGAAATGCATCACATTCACATCTTTTCAATCAGTTGCTTTATTTCACTATACACGTCATCAATCTTTAGTCCGGCATTCAACATTTAAGTTGAGAATCACTTTTTTGTTCATATGGATATTAACATTTTTCTTCAGAACTAGGTCTGACATTTAACAATCAATTTATGTATCACATATTTTGTCAAATTCACATACAAGGAGCACTTCTATTATTATTCATGCATTTATCAAATTCCTTAGACATTCAATGTCGGAATCAAAACAATCGCATTTCATTTCAATAGCAATTCAAAGTAGAAAGTTAAAACATAACAAATAGTGAATGAGACCATTTAGGTCGACTCACAGTACGCTCCAGGTTAGCATTTGTTTCCAAGTTCTGGAAACGTCTGAATGCAAACGTTTATCCTGCACATCCAAATTATACAATATACACATTGCACACACACATTAATAACTTTGCACAATTATAAGCATTTGTTTATGCACAAATGTGTATATGGACTAAGTACAATGCATGCTCAATGACAATCCTGGGTCTATTATCAAATTTCACATCTTATCTAAATTCTCATTTTATAACTCAATTACTCGTCATTTCGTTGTTAGCATTGTTTGCTCTCATTATCAAATTCTCATTCACTTTAACTTGATACACTTTACTCCTCTTCTTTGAATCACAACCTCAATAATGTGAATATCTTTATTTCAAAACAAACTCATACTTTTGGTACTTTGATATCAACAATTCATTCACTAATTTTATTCTAACATTTTAAAAGCAAACAATGCCCAAATTCTCAATTCTTTGTATAATATCTCCAAAATTCTAGACCTTCTGGTCTATTTTCCATGAACATTATGACAAGGAAAATGCGAAATTTGACAACACTTACTTTTAGAAAGTTGTTTTCCTATCTCTTAAGTTTCTAATGACACCAAGATCATTCAATTTAGCTCAGAAATCTAGAAATTATACCTCAAACATCTTTGGACTATCCTTATATTGGAACAATAACCTGTACTCAACTTCCATCCAGAAATTGAAATTCTTAGAGACTGAATTAAAACTTGATTTCTTCATACCATTTGTATCTCTATGTCTTTAGTTTACTCCAAATGAAAATTCATTCCATTTAGATAACTAAAAAGAAGATATGCCCAAAATACAGAAACATGTTTAATGCAAAAAAAAGTTTGCAGAGAGGAATTCTCATAAAATTCTTACAATTTTGCTACAATGAAAACTAAAGTTGGCCGCGGAGAACTTTATTTGAAAGGAATCCTAGCCAAATCCTTCAAGTTCGCTGCAACGAACTTTCATAGAAGCATACCCAATTTTTCAACTTCATGATAGATTTTGAGGCTTTTAGAGACAGAATTTAAATTCGATGTCAATATGAAAATGTAACCATATGTCTCTAGTTCAATCCAAATTAAGAATAATCTCATTTGGATAACTATAGAAAGAGTTATATCTACAACACTGAAGCATACTCAGTGAACATACTACTGCTACATTTTTCCATCATCTCTTAATTTCGATTCCAAATTTTACCCTAACACAACTTATACAAAGATCACCTTTTCTACTTCATTTCCTCCTCATTCTCTACTCCATTTCATCTCAATATCATTCATCAAAAAAGCATGATTTAAATTTGATCATTAACTCAAAATAAAACATGTGCATATACCCTTCATCAACACTTTTCTATACTCATCAACTTCCAATTATCATTAAAACATCCTTTTCACAACCAATCCATCTTAGAAACATATGTAGCACAACTCATAGTTTCTTACTCATCTTATACAACATCAATCATCCATCAAACAACTCCTAACCCATTATTTCGCATTTATGTGAAACAAAACATCAATATATGTATATATACATATATATGTTCATTTCTTCACCAATGTTATAACATATACAAAACTCCTTGTCATGATCATTTAACCTCTAAAACATCTATATAACTCATTACTCATCAATAAAAGCAAGAATTTTACATACTCTTCATCATTCACGACACATACATACACAAAACACCATTTCATGTCATTAACCTCTAACTATCATCATAATTGCTTCATTTAACCAAACCCATGATATTTAACAACTACTTACTTGATTTAGCTTCCAATTCTTCACACTCTTCAAGAATATAAAAAATCCCTAGCTTCGTCAACAACCCACAGTCATCATCTTCCAAAGGTGATAGGAACGGGTTTTTGGTAAGAATGAAAGAGTGAGCAAGGTGAAAGAGAAGCAAGTAAGAGGTGAGAGAGCTAAGTTTAGTGTTGGTGGAGGTTGGCAACCAAAATGACATGAAGAAGAAGAGAACCCACGAAGAAGAAGAAGAAGGAGAAGAAAGCCACGAAAAAATGAAGAAAGAGAGCAAAATGCAAGACCATTTAATGGTCTTTCAATTAAATGAAGAATAGTGACTTTATACTTGGACACTTGTCCAATTTCCATGAATTTCAACTAGCTCTATTATTATTTAATCAGTCCAATCAACTACAATTGTCTCTCAATTTTCAATGACACTTGTTATAAATCCATAAGTCATTTATTAAATTTTACATTGCAAATTAACGGTAAATTCTACAACCATTTATCAATTATCTTGTTATTTGATATTTTTCTTAGTCCAAAAATATCTAAAATTTTCAAAATTTTCCTAAATTTCATCAAAAATTCTAAATCAGTAAATTAAATATACACCCCAAATCAATTTCAACATAACTAAACCACAATTCTCAATAAAATCTCATATCAAAAATCATATTCACGTTCAAACAATCAATTATACCCGGAAATTGTCAATGAATGCATGTACAAACATTTTAATGTGTTCAAAAATTCAAATTCACAAGTGTGTATGCTAGCATTATGCATGAGCATGAAAATGTATTTTTCAAATCTCTCATTGTTATTTTCTCAATTACACAAATCTAGGGTTCTATCCCTTAGTATGATAACGAGATGTTACAAAAATATTACACGATCTATCCATTATCTTGGGCAGTTGCATTTTCCTAACCGTTGCGTGAAGTTTCTTGGCTGTTCAAATATTGTTTTTTGTATGAAAAACATTCAATATTGGCGTTGTGTTGTAGTGGTATTACTGGTAATATTTCGGTGATGAAATGTTCATTTATTTGGGGTGTTTTATTGCTACCGTGCGTAGAATATCTCAGTGACATTATCGAAGGCTCACAGTAGATTTCTTGGTGAATAACTTCCCGATTTTTTTTTGAAGAAGCTGGATTTTAAGGAGAGTTATTTTTTCTTATCTCAAGCGTCTTTGTTTATGACCTTTATTATTTCAATCACAATTGTTTTATTTTCTTTTTTATTATCGAACATTGTTGAGAAAATCTTCTGTTAAGTTTAACACAAGCTGGTCGTGTTATTGGGTATGATTTACTTTCATAGATTGTGAGAACGAGGGATAGCGTCAAGGGTACGGTGTGTCGGCTCTGTAATGCCTTGAGTAAAACTATTGTTGTTCTTTGGTGAAAGTGATTAAGCTGAGTGAAAACACCGCAAACGTTGACAAGATGTGTCGAACTGCGTTACCAAATCTCGAGTGTTAATTTATTCATTTTGTATTTAATTTTTCTGTTTTTGTTTGTGCTAGAAAAATTATAATTGATGATACAGTTGCTTTATATCAAGCAACCACAAATATAGTTTAAAGTAACTGCGACTGAACTAGAATTTTTGCGAAACCACATCCTTTGGAATTTTCACTAACTTTTACCCATATTTATTTGTAAATAGTAATCTCATGCCAATCCATGTATAAACTATGATCAAACTTCTTTACAACAAGAGTAAATGAAAATTTACATATAAAAATATATAATCACTATTTGTTTTCAATATTCTAATAAGCTTTCAGTTGATTATACATTAAAAATAGACTAATTATAACACTCTCAATTAACTCTTTCCTTAGACTAAACCGTTTAGAATTTAAATTCAATGTTATATAAAATTTAAAATATTTAACAAAAATTATAATAGAAACTTAATTCTTTTTACACTATTTTTATACCAAAAATTATTATTATCAATCATGTTTTAAAAAATTATTAAATAAAGATATAGTTTATTATTTTCTGATGTTTTAATATTATATAAAAAAAGAAACAATAGAAAACATGATAATAAAAAGTAGAGGAACTTACCTCTGAATGATGTTTATCGTCTTCTTTTAATGAAGATTGAAATATGAATTTGGAGCTGCCATAAAAGAAAAGCAATGTCATGCCTCGAATTTTTATTTAGTTTTCTTAAGTACTATTTAGTTCTTCAATTTATATTTTATATATATATAGTGTGCTTTTTCCTATTATCTATTGAAATTTAAAGTATTTCACATTTTGGTGCTTAAAAGAGGATTTTTTAATTTTTTCTAAAATTAGTGTAATGAAGATATATTTTATGAATAATTGCCAGGAATTGGAAGATAAATTAGGTTATAATTTACTTATAATTTAATACGAGATTTTACTTATAATTTAAGGGCTTAATATATTTTTATTAATTAGTATTTAAAAATTAAATTTAAAATTTAAAATATAATCTAATATTCAGATAATAAAGTAGTATAATAAAAATCTATTTGAGTTAAAATTTAATAAAAAATAATACTTTATTATTATGAGTTTAATTTTTATTGAACTTGTAGTAAAAAAATTCACTAGTGTTATTATAAATAATTGTTTAATTTTTTTCATTTACTTAAATAAGTTTGATAATATTCATTTGTTCAGAATCTATATTTTAACAAAAATTTTACTGACTTGTTGTAGTTATTTAGATATTCAATTATCTCTGACCCTTTAAAAATATGTACATTAATTAAAAATCTGAAAAATCCTGAATACTTAATTAAAGACAATAAAAAGTTATAATATATTGTTCAAAAATCAACAAAATCTTAAACCATTTATTCAAACAAAAATAAATAAATTTCATTAAAATTAAGTACCTAATTAAGTTTTGGATGTGCCAATTCAAGAATGGATAATTAATATAAGCAAAGGCATAATAAGTATATGAACAAGCTGCACAATTTTCTCAAACTTTGTGCTTAAGATGGACTAGCAAGCTCTCGACTAGTTCATTTATGGACATAATTTCCCTTTTACCATCTTTCTTTGTTTTTACATTCCAATCGAGAAGATTTCATATTCAATTGAGCTCTCTCCTGCTAATGTTTTGTGTTATATTTAATTTCCTTGACTCATACGGCCTTTATGTACATAATTTAACAAGGCATCTTGACGACTTGCACATAAGTGACTTTCTAAATAGAGCAAATCACATTGGACCAGTTTAGTCTGGTCAGATAAGAAACTCTAATATAGGTCTTATCTTTTCATGAATGGAGATGAATCCCATGAACTTAGGAGCCACTTACACATGCTATCATGCGTTGCTCCTCTTTCCAGTTTTGAAATGAAAACACTTTACGAATACCCAAGCAAGTTTGTTTCCAGTAGTGATATTGATGTTCCAACGGTTGACTTTAGTGTTTCTAAATCTGAAAGTCCTGAATTCGATTCAAATTAACACATGAATTCTTCAGCTATCTGCAAAAACTAGAGTTTGCGTGTTCCTTCATTATAGAGAAAAATGTATACATTGATGGTACAATGGTGGCCGTGCAACAACTAACACGAAACCAACTTCTATGACACAGTTAGCTTCCTGCTAACCTGTTTGGCCCAACAAATAAATCTTATGTCACATTGGCATTCAATTGTTGGCATAAAAGAGCCTCAGTTTCTGTTGAATATGTAGAGTTAACAAATTGGGACCAGTACCTCTTGCAATACCAAGTAAACTATGGATCCATTTTCCACTAAATCATTCACAATTATCTAATAATGAGAGAATGTTTTTTGGAGATGAACTAGATAGTCCAGGCCTGCTGAGTTGTTGCAGCGAAGGAGACAAGTCATGAACATGTCCAACTTCAACAATAATAATAACTGCGAAGGTGCAATTATTTTCTGCAGTTTCTCTTTTGATGATTCACTTCGTTTCCAAGTTGTTGTCAGTCTTAAGTTCTTCCTCTTTCTGGTAGTTTTCCATATCATAATTGGACCCACGACGCACAGTAGTCACTGCTCCTCTCTGTGTTTCCCCGCTTTTTTCACCCCTTCTCTTTTAGGAGTTTATGAGATGCTCAATTCTCATGTCATTAAGCAATTCATTTACATGACCTCAAGTGTGAAGTGTTCGACTGTTAGAATTGTCATCGTCTGATTTCATGAGAATCTAGACATGCATGATTTTATGCCAAAGACCTTTTTTTTTTAACGGAAGAAATCAAAGTTGCTGTTATTTAGATGCACGTTGGATAAATTTTCGGATTGACACAATAGTATTCAAATTATATCAACCGGATACTTCACACTAGATAAATCCTGTACAACAATTTAAATAAGAAAACAATTTTTTTTCAAATTTAGTATATATAATATTTATTAACAAATACTCATAAAAATGTTATATTTATTAAGTAAAATTAATTTATAAATTAATGTTTATTTGATACTATATATTTTAATTATTAAAACCAATTTTTATTATTTAGAATTCAGATACTTGATATTTAAATATTAATTTATAAAGTTTTTAATTTTATAATAGAGTTACCTTAGTCATATTCTTTATTATTAATTAATTTTATGATTTTATAAATTATAAAATTGAATTAAAAATTCAATCACATAAAATTTAAAACTAAAAACTGCCCTACAGCTGTACAAACCCTTAATTTTCACATTATTAGCATTGTTTAGAATACCTTTCCCTACTAACTATAATAGCAAAAAATGGGTATCAAACAAGAAAATTTTATATAGGATTTTGGTACTAGTCAGTAGCTCGATAATTTCATATATGACTAGCTCTTTTGTCGGTAATTAAAATATTGATCAAATATTAATTAGAATTATAAATTTTAAAAAATTTAGGACTAAATTAAAAAATAAAATTTTCCTATATAAAATAATTAATAAAAAATAAAAATAAAAATGTGTTAAATAAAATAAAATAAAAATATTATATTTACACATTTCAAAAATTATTATACTATTTTTTATACGTATGTATTAAAAATAAATATATTATCAGCTATCCTGTGGTCAATGTCTTCCGGTTACAACATCATTAAAATGAAATTGATGGATAAAGTATAAGCAGGTTGAAATGAAGGTGACGTATGACATGTCAGGATCATGTGAGATAGGGGGCCTGAATCGTCAGTTTCCATGAAAATGACGGCCATGAAAACCTGCAAAGCTTTCTTGCCCTTCAATTGTGCACTTTCCCAGTTTGCGTATAGGCCTTTACTACTCTAGACGGCAACTGATATCCACTCAGCTCAGAACCCAAGAGCAGAGGTCAACGGTCGAAACGCAGCAGCGAAGCAAGAAATTTATTTTAAGGAAGGCAATGTATATATATATAATTTTTTTATCCAATTCATTATGGGCAACAACATTCTTTTAGGGTGGACAACCTTCATATACATATATATCTTCTTTTTAAAAAAAATTTAAGGGTGGGCAAACAAGTGGCTTCGCCACTGTCGAAACGACCTAGGAGTAACTTCATTTTTTTACCCATTTAGACGTAGAATTTGAGCAATGATGGGCTTGAAAATTTAGTCCTAAAGGAATATCAATGCTGGTTTTACTTAGGAGAGTCTAACTGGACTTGGGCTACCTATAGCTCGAGTTTGATCCAAAAATTTTAATAGTGACTTAAGCCTAGTTTGAGACTCTATCAAACCCGAAGCTCACAATTTGAAGCAAATTGAATT
>JANVCL010000212.1:27586977-27598855 GCA_026546855.1 Erythroxylum incrassatum | reverse complement strand
TTTAAACCATATAAAATATAAATGAAAATATATCTAACCAAATCTTTTATTATAACCTATAACCTAAGTAAACTAATATCGAAAATAAATATTAAAATATATAAAAAGTTAAATAATATCATATAAATCCTAAAATAAATATTCAAGTTGAGTAAATAAATAAATACATACTAAACGGGAAGATGAGTTTGTGAATATTATGGGAATTATGTATAAAACATAAGGATAAAAATGGCTAAAAAATAGGCTCATTAATTAATCTGAAAAATCTACCTGAAAAACTCTTTTTTAAAAAGTTCTAAATTTGAATTTCTTAAAAAATTATATTTTGACTGTAAAAAATTCATATCTATTAAAAAAAATATTTTTTATTTTACAATCAAATATCAATTTTTTTTAAAAACCTTTTATAATGAAAAAAAGTACTTATAAACTACCAAAAAGTTCATCCAAAAGGCACTAACATAAAAGATCAGGTACAGTTCATTTGGCATGTACAATAACGGATTTATAGCGTTTATAATTAACTATTTATTTTCTACACGTTCAAAGAATAATAAATACGAATTTTGTTGGCATCACATAAAAAAATATAAAGATTTGACCTTTTCTGATACATTGAAACAAAGGTTCATAGATTGGAATTATATGTGTTGCCCTAAAAACAGGTGTAAAATCTTGACTCTATGTCAATATTACTTTAAATATATCTAATAATAAGTAACTTTAAACCCGAGACTAAACAGAGTGGCTAATTGGTAGCGGAAGTGCTTAATAAGATATATGATGTTTACTATGGTTGATAAGTGTCGGTGAACCATTGAAAGGTCCTGTAATTGTCGATTGTGATTTTGTCCATGTGGTGAGATTGGTTCTCGTATTGACTTCAGAGAAAAGGAACCTAGATTAGTTGAATCTAGTTATTCAAAATTGGACTAATCAGTAATTGATGAATTACTGTATATTTTCAAATTTTATTTAATATACACTAAAAAGTAATATATGATTGAAAGAAAATTTCTGTTAATTTAAATCATAAATAATAATAGAAAACTATTATTTGATCTAGGAGTGACGTACCACACCCTATAATTTGACATTAAATCAAACATCTTCACAAAAGTGTGAGAATTAGGTTCAGATATTGTTTGACAAAATTAAAGCAATTAAAGCTAATATTTGGGATTGACTGTTTTAGTGTAAAAATATCATCAATGATCAAACTTAAAGAAAAATTGAACAGATAACAACTAGGAATCTCATAAACAACTTAATAGTGATAATGACCCTGTTTGACAATCAATTGATTGTATTAACTGTTAGCTGATTCTATCAGCTATTTGGATCCTACATGCTCTTCGCTGAGTTATTATCCAATTGGTTTGTTAAAGAAAACCATTTGGTTTTCTAGAAAATCAGTCAGTTTATCACTTAATTGGCCGATTTTTACTTATAAGGATAATAAATGTATACGGGATTGGAAATTAGATAGGTTCGTATTTATTTCAGTCAGATTGGTCAATTCAATCCAATTTTTAAAACTTTATATCTAGCATATCTTATATTTATAAATATTAGGTCAACGCAATGTGCAACAAAATGAGTCCAATAAAAAGAACTATAAGCAATCTTCTATTAGTTGCTTTATTAGTGAAATCATTGTCTATAATTAACTAAATAATATTTTCTGGTCCGACTTCATTCACAATTTCACCAAATATCTGAAATAGATTATCGACATTTCTAACAAGGCCAGATGCATCAATAAAATTAAAAAATAATGCACCCTTTTTAGAATAAATTGAAAATTTGATAGTAGGCTCCTATTTTCTATTTGTCTAACCATCATCACATGATTAAACACTTATAAGTAGCCCAAGTCATTATTATTTCATCCAAATAACTGTTATTTCATAAACAGAGCTGCTCATAAGTTTACCTCTGTAGTCATCAATTGAAGGAGTTTCATATCTTAGAATGTAGGGTTATACCTGAATCATATCACCATCTAACTATTTTCGTATCCACATTATAAGCTACTTCTTTAGATTTTAAGACACTATAGATTGGAGGCAGAGCTCCAAGAGTTATTTGTGATGCAAAAAAGTTAGACATATTTTTTCTTCTTTTATTCACATTAAGTGCAACATTCCTTTCTTGTTGGGTAGGATATCATCGCCTTCAAGATCCCCACTATCATCTTCATCATTTCAAAAGGAGTTTCCAATACCAATTTCGTTGGTTGGTCTTTGTTTTTTTTTTTAATGTTGATACTCTTTAAGTAAAATCATTGTTTATCATTTAACATCATATCTTACTTTCTTATAAGGCTCTATATTACCTTTGATCTCAGCTAAACTTCTTTAATCTAGTGATTCTTCATCTTTCAAATGCTTATTACAATATAATCAAATGGTATGGTTTTTCATTTTATAAACAAATTTAGCATGAGCCTAAGTTGAATCATCAAATCATACTAAAACAATTGAATTATCAAGAGTGCTTGAAATTCATTCCATTTATCTATAAAAATAATTGAAAACATATATAAAAAATAACTTAATAACTTCATATCAAAATAAAGTTTAAAATAACATGAAGTAATAGAGAAACAATAATTTCTTAGCAATCATATAATATAAACATGCAAGTGAACTTCATGAACTTATATATAAATAATTCCTTAATCACTACAAGAAAATTAGTAAATGGTGATGGAAAATTATCGACGGAATATAATGATGGTAGAAAATTCCCGTCGACAAACAAGGCGAGAATGTTTGGCTGAATAAATAAGTTTTGGGTTTACTGATGGAATAATTTTTGTCGGTAAATTCCATCGGTAAATTTTATAGTAAATGTCATAGTTTGCTTCGGCTTCAACGTTTTTAATAATATGAAAATGACATCATTTGGTTTAACACCAAACGATGTCGTTTTCTTACACATTTAACCTACCCGAAAACCTCCTCCCTCTCCCCTACGTTTTAGTTTTTGGTTGTTTTCCTCTCTCCCATTTGTCTGTTGTCGATTTCTCTTCTCCTCATCAACGTTTGGGTGCCTTTGTCTTCTCCGGCCACTGTCCTTGTGTCCTTTCAGCATTTGTCATTTGTGATTTTTTTTATACATAATTTTGGTATTTTAAGAGAAAACATTGCACGAACCTAGGGTTTTTGGGTGTTTTTACGTTTGTTTCGATTGTCTGTGGTGTATTTAGTTTTGCAATGTTTTGGAAAACGTTGAGAAACGAAAAAGACATGATTTGCTTGGGTTATTTGGGATGAATATGTCATGCCTTTGAAGTGTTCGATGAAAGTTCATAGTGGTTTCTTTAATGGTTTTCTCAGTGTTTTAAATGTCTAAATATTCTGTGAATCATGTGCAATGTACATAAACAATCTTTTCTTGGTTTTGTTTTGTTCAAGATACGAAAGAGTTCTTAATTCATTTGTTTCAAGGAATCACTGAAACTAGTATAGTTTTGAGCCAACACGCATTTATACATGCCTAATTATCCTTTGCAATATGGGAACTTTACCAAGTTTCAAGCTTTTATAGAAAATTGTCTTACTCCAAAATGCTAAATCAAGTTGATAACGAGCATTGAATATAATGTAAATTGGTTAATTTTAAAATAATATTAAAATGGTATTCTTTTGTACACAACTCACCACTATCTTTACTTAATA
Organism: Erythroxylum incrassatum; assembly: GCA_026546855.1. Classification (NCBI taxonomy): domain Eukaryota; kingdom Viridiplantae; phylum Streptophyta; class Magnoliopsida; order Malpighiales; family Erythroxylaceae; genus Erythroxylum; species Erythroxylum incrassatum. The sequence continues at coordinate 27,595,166 of JANVCL010000212.1, read as the reverse complement.
GGCTATCGGTTTTCCTCTATTTACCTGAACAAACTTAAATTGACACAAAGAAATAGTTGCATACATGCTTTATTCTCTAATTTTTTGGAATTTACACCTGGAATTTTATTTTATACATCAATTTGCATTCTTCCTCTCGTAGACCATAACATATGTTTATTATCTATTAAATTGAGTATATATAGACAATATTACACAAATTTGACAAGCTTGTACTCTTACGCCTGCTTGATAGTTAGCAATTAGCAACATGGTTTGCCAATTGAAATTAACTCTTGCGTATGCTTTGGAACTTTGGATGAATGATGTCCTTTTGGCACATTTAGTTATTTATCTTCATGTTTTGCTTCCAATTCCATGGCTACTAGGAGACAAACTAGTTCGCCACTTCCATGGACTAAAGTTAAGAGCTTTGTCTTATTAAGGCTATTAACTGATTTGTTACCAATAAACAAGAAACTAAAAGTGATGTTCTACAAGACAAATCCTTGTATCTTTCCCATGCTTCATAGATCGAATCCTCGTCACTTTGTTGCAAGTTAGTAATTTCCTTGATGATCTTCATGGTCTTGGTAAAGGAAAAATACTTATCTAAAAAGGCACAAACTAGCTAATCCCAAGTTGTGACATTGGCTAGGTTGAGGGAATTATACCAAACCTTTACTCTATCTCTAATGGTAAAAGAGAAAAACCTAATTTTGACCGCATTTTCTGACATTTGATGGTTCCGCAAGGTATCATAGATATCAAAGAAGTTCACTATATGTGCGTTAGGATCTTCATTTGTTAATCCATAGAACTGCATATTCTATTAAAGCATGTTTAGCAAGGTTGGTTTGGTTTCAAAAGATTCTGCTTGTACAAGTGGCCTAGCTATTCCTTGGTTAGCCGCATTGAACCCTGTTCTTATGAAGTCCATAAAGGTCCGTTTTTGATGTCCTTAGTTTGCTTCATGGTCCAAATCTTGCTAAAATTCCTTAGCCATTGTTGTTTTCGCGATTTCCTCTTCTTCTTCATGTCGAGCTTTCCTAATAGATTGTTCTAATTGAGTTATATATAAATTTAAGGTTTCAATTGCATGGCTTGATCTTCTCATGACTCTTGTGTTCATGTAACAACACGATTTCAGAAATAGAAAGAAATAACGAAAACAAAAATTAAAAACTAACTAAACGCCTTAAACTATAGAACTAAACTAATCGCCTCCATGACAATGATGTCAAAAACTTGATCGGGTTATTTCGATGTGTGTAAGTTTTAATTAATTAACCTCGATAATCTGCAAGCGCACGGGTTGTTCGCGTAGTACCTAAGATGTCGACCCCACGAGGAGGGATAATATAATCCTAAAATCTAAGGCCAAACAATTTGAAAAATTCAAAATGTAGCGGAACTAAAATGAGAATTCAATTTAATCAAGCAAACCAATCACAAAAATATTAACAATTTAGTAGTTGCAACTCACGCTCAAGAATCATCCTAAGGAACTACAATTGAGAGAAAGAAAATTTTACCTATCTTTAACCCTAATCTAATCGATTATGAATTATTGAATTATTGGTTCTAGATGATCCTAGGGTTGATTACTCTCTCTCGAATTATAATCATTAACCCTAATTAGACTATGAAAGTTGCAATTTCTCAATTAACAACCTATCCAAAACCCTAATTAGATATGGGGTTATCTAATAAACTATCAGAAACCTATGCAAAATTTCTCTACGCACAATTTACCGATTTGATTTAATTCTCGTTCTATTAAATCATCTAACTCTTGTTAACCTAATTTAATTATTTTTCATTCGAATCACCCTCTCAGTTTATCACTAAATTATGAAATTGCAGAAATTAAATCACAATAAATCCAAATAACACATAAAGAATCAGATATCATTAAATCAAAGATAAAAACCCGAAGGTGAGTTTAGAATATCATTAACATCTAAAAAATCCTATCATCAACTATTATTCCAATTCTATACAATAATAAAATTGAAAATAACAGGAAATACAAAATTAAACGCACACGAGAGGTAGTGACATCAAGAAACTCCTGATCTGGGAAGTATGTCGAGTCGGCTTCTTCTTCTCCTCTCTCTTCCTTCTTCTCTTTCTCTATCCCTTGATAATTCTCTCTAAGGTTTCTCTAAAAGTGGCTGATGCAAAAGCTCCTCTTGCCCCTTTGTCTTATTCTTTAAATACCTTTCGTGTTCTGAGCAGCCCTAGGGTTTTTTGGGGTCCAAAAGGTCCAAAAAAATTCCTCGAAACTTGACATTTTTTAGTGTATACACGTCCGCGCGATGCAAGCCACGATCGTGGCCTTGCATGCTACGATTGTGGGCCACTTTAGAGCCTTTTGTCACGATCATAGGCCATGTCTTGGGCTTCTATCACAATCGTGGCAAGCAGGCCACGATCGTGAGCCATGTCCTAGGCTTTTGTCACGATCATGCCCTGTTATGCCAAGAACGTGGGTCGTTGTTATGACCCGAATGTCTCTAAAACTTCTCCGCTCTTTAATGTTGACCCTGAAACACCAACAAAGACATTGCGGTACCTAAAAAACATAATAATTAAGCTTAAAGACTTGTACTAACCTATAAAACACTTAAAACATAAATAATTAAAAAACCAACACAATTCTAACCTAAACACATATTAAACGATTGAATTAACAATTAAATACATATCAAACTAAGCCCCAAATTATGATGCAATTCACGCTTATCAAAGAACTTTCTTTCTTGATTCATAGGTGTAAACAATGTCATGTACCATAGTATTGAAATTAATTGTAGGTGATTAATTCAAAATAAATACTTCAACTTCAATGCAATTAATTCAAACTTATTATTAATACAAGAAATTCATAGGTTTAATAGACATGACAGTTCTTTGCATAATAAACCCCTAGGATGTTATATAGGCTGGAAACCCGTGATGCAGCTCTCGTGAGGCTTATCAGTGAAAAATTTAACGCACCTAGAAGTCACAGTGAGAACTTGCTTTCTTGATTTATAGGTGTAAACAATATCACATTCCATAGTATTGAAATCAATTATAAGTGATTAATTCAAATATAAATACTTCAACTTCAATGTGATTGATTCAAACATAGTTTTAACAGGAGAAATTCATAAGTTTAATAGACATGACAGTTCTTTACATAATAAACCCCTAGGATGGTATATAGGCTGGAAACCTATGATACAGCTCCCGTGAGACTTATCGGTGAAAAATTCCACGAACCTAGGAGTCACGACGAGAACTTGTTTTGTTGATTAAGATGTGTAAACAGTGCCTCGTACCATAGTATTAAAATCAATTGTAGATGATTAATTCAATTGATTAATACTTAAGGGAAGTTATGTAAAGTTTAAATATTCTATAAACTTAGAGTACATGAAGGATATTAACTATAAAATTATTTTTTTAAATTAACAGTTCTGCAAAAATGAGTAATGTTGATAGATCTTGAATCTATAGATGATTAACACCTGATGATTTCATTAATCTTGAGTTTGTTGAGGGAGTTGAAACTTTTATTCATTATGCATGTTCTCAACCTGCATATATGGATTGCCTAAAGATCAGATGTCCATGTAAAAAGTGCAAATATATTTGTTTCCTTTATATTGATGAAGTGAATGACCATTTGATGAGAAATTGTTCCAAATTATTTTGAGTGAACACGACATGGGGAGCCATTGATTTATAGTACCTCAAGGGATAATGAAGTAAACTTGTCAGTAAATGTCGATAAGTTTAAAGGGGGCTTGGATTTAGAACAAATAGTGTGGGCAATTGAAAATCCTTACATGCAAATGGTTTATGATTTAGTTAGTTAACCTTTCAAGAAAATATAGATAATCTTGAAGAAGAACCAAACCCGCATGCAGAATAATTTTTTTGACTTACTACACTCAGTTAACCTAGAATTATGGCCAAATTGTGAGACAATGACTTAATTGTCTTCAATTGCTCAGATATTGAACATAAAGTCTGAAGGGTATATTTTTTATCATAGCTTTGATAAAATTCTTGGATGATATAATAAATCATCGCCTCTTGATCATACAATGGTTGATAGTTTTTACATTATTAAGAAACTTATTAGGGGTTATGGTTTGCCTGTAGAAAAAATTGATTGTTGCAAATTGGGATGTATGTTGTATTGAGGAGATGATGTGGAATTGCAAGAGTGCAAATTTTGTAATCAATATAGGTTCAAGCCTAGAAAGTGATCTATGAAATAAAAATTTGTACCCTGAAAGCAGATGTATTATTTCTCGCTAACTCTGAGAGTTCAAAGACTACATGCTTCTGATGTTACTGCATCTCACATGAGATGGCTTAATGACCATGAACAAGAAGATGGAATAATGAGTCATCCATCGGATGCATTGGCATGAAAACTTTTTAATAACACCCATTATGAGTTTGCAGCTGAAAGTCGAAATGTTAGGTTGGGATTGTCGACGGATGGATTCCAACATTTTGGTTAATCTGGCCAACGATATTCATCATGGCCAATCATAATTACTCCTTATAATTCACCTCCATAGATGTGTATGAATGAGGCATAAATGTTTTAAATAGTGATTGTGCCAGGGCTTACAAATCCAAAGCACAAAATTTATGTATTCTTATAACCATTAATATCTGAATTACTACTTCTTTGAGAATATAGTGTGGAGACATATAATGTGTTTCTGAAACAAAATTTTGTGTTGAGAGCAGCTTTGATGTGGACTATTAGTGATTTTTTGGCATATGATATGTTGTCTGGACGGAGCACAACCGAGAATTGGCTTGTCCTTATTGTGATAATGATTCTGATGTGTTTTATCTTCCAAACGGGAGCAAAACACATTGGTTTGACAACTACAGGAAATTTCTTCCTCCAGATCATCCATTTAGATGTAATAAATAAAAGTTCATTAGGAATATGATGGTATAAACACCTCCTTCCCCTCACAAAGTTGGTGAAGAGATATTGCAGAAGATTAGTGAATTAGAGTTAATACAAGCATTAGAAAAAACTTTGGTTGGAGAAAACGAAGCATCTTTTAGGATTTGTTATATTAGAAAACTAATTTGATACATCATAATCTAGATGTGAAGCATATTGAAAAAAATATTTTCAATACCATAATGAACATTAAAGGGAGGACAAAAGATAATGCAAAATCACGAGCTGATTTGAAATTTTTTTGAAGAAGAAATGAGTTAGATAAAGATCTTCACACCGGTAAATATCCTAAAGCATGTTACACTTTGGATAAAAAAGAAAAGGAAATTTTGTGTGAATGGTTGAAAAGTCTAAAGTTCCAGATGGTTATGTTTCAAACTTGGCAAGGTGTGTGAACATGAGGAAGTACAAATTATTTGGAATAAAAAGTCATGGTTATCATGTGTTTATGCAAAGGCTAATTTCAATTGCATTTCAAGAGTTGCTATCGAAGAAGGTTTGGGAAGTTATAATAGAATTAAGCTTGTTTTTCAAAAGCTTAACATCACCTGAAATAAAGTTGGCTAAAATAGAAAAACTAAAAAGGAGAATTTCAGTAATTTTGTACAAATTAGAAGGGATTTTCCCTCCTAGCTTCTTTGATCATATGGAGCATCAACCTATATATTTAGCACACAAAGCTAAACTTGTTGGTCTAGTTCAATATCGATGGATATGTTTGAGAGGTAATTATAGTAAATATTTAAATTGAAGTAAAAACATATTTTAATAATAGAATTGTAATAACCTATTTGCTAATGTAGGTATTTGCATCACTTGAAGAAAATGTCAAAAACAAGGCTAGAGTTGAAGGTTCGATATGTAATGCTTTTTTAGTGTAGGAAGCAAGTACATTGTGTTAATATTATTTTGAGTCGCATGTGCATACAAGAGAAAGAAAAGTTTGTCGTAATGACGATAAGGAGGAACAAGTGATGCTAATAGTAACTTATCTATTTTCACATATCCTAGATGAATATATAAACGTTCAATAGGAATAATGTTAACAGAGGAAGAAATAGAGACTGCCCTTGGTTACATTTTATTGAACTATCAAAAGGTTCAAACTTTCGTGGAGTAAGTTGAAGTTAATTATTTGAGTTTTGAAATTTACTGTTATTCATAATTGAAATACATAATAATGTTTTTAGATTATACGAGGAATGGTTACGTGACCTAATGCCTGAAAAAACACAGGATGATATCAATAAAGAAGTTGGAAGATAGTTTCCTTGATGGTTTAAGAAATATATAAATTTTCACTTACAATTATTGAAATTATTGAATTATAAGATTAAAGTGTTTAAATGACATTATACTATTTAATATGATAATATCCTTTGTGTAGGCCTTAGAAAATCTAACAGAGAACAAATTCATATGTGATCTTGCGAAAAGACCTTTGCGAATTGTTAAATCATATCTGGTATATTTCGTTAATGGATACAAGTATCATACAAGATATTATGGTCATAACATGGCAACAATAAATACTGGAGTTTGCATACAGAGAGAATTGATGGATTTCTATGGTAATATTATTGAGATACTTGAAATTAAGTACCCTACATTGCCAATAAAGTGGAGTGTGATATTTAAGTGTGACTAGTTTGATCCAACTCCTAATGTTGCTACAAAAGTGCATAGTTAAAACAATCTAGTTGAAATCAACAACGAAGAAGATTTAGATAATTTGAACCTTTCATGTTAATGATGCAAGCGATCCAGGTGTATTATGTCCCTTTTCCCAGCTTACGATGAGATAAGCCAAATTGTTTGGTCGTTTGCAAAGTTAAACCTAGAGGTGTTTTTGAATCACGTGGAAAAGAAGAACATAAAATTGAAAGTGAAGCATTTCAGGAATATGTTTATGAAATAAATGCATATGTTACATATGACAAGAATGAACCTTTAAACAATTCAAATAATGAATATATTGAAATTTCATCTGGAGAGGATGAGGATGACGAGAGATCTAAAGAGGAGTCTGAGTTTGATTCTAATTCAAAAAAAGAAGATGATGATAGCGATTAATTTATATTTGTAATAGAATATTATATTCAATAAATTAATTATTGAATCAACAATATATTGTTACATATTGAATTGAAATTATTATATTTATGAAAAATCAATAAAATATGAATTTCAGGTTAAAATATGCCACCAAAGAGAAAACATGATATGATGTGACTAAAGTTCAAACCACGATTTGGAGCTAGTTACTTTCCAGGTGAAACATCGCATTCTGTAGCTGCAACAGAATCAGATGCTGAACCTCCAGCTACTACATTTACAAATGAGGCATCACCTTCTGTACTTGTTGCTACACCATTCACCACCCCTATACCAACAAAAATATCAGGGGTAAACGATGAGGATGGTGGTCTCCAGCTTAGTGCTGAGGGAGTTGACGAAAGAACTTACTTCACAATTGTCAACAATCTGTAAGTGAAAATACATGAAATACCATATGTTTATAATTAAGTTATAGTTTTAAATTTAAAAATGATATAAAATTATTTTTATTTTAGGTTGATTCCGTCTGGACTATGCTACATCCAAATTCAAGGATAAGATTGATCTTGAGGGTTATATATGAAATAATATCTCTCAAGCGACAAAGGATTTTATTATCATGAGTTTGAGGTACAAAAAATATATTTTTTATACGTTAATTAGATAAATTGTAGGTTATAAGTATTTATCGCATGTTTTTCCATTTTTTTATAAAGACTTTTTTTGGGAATCTGAATTTGATGCGTTTATTTATAAAATATGGGAGAAACGAGCTCGTACATATTATAGAGACTATGTTGGTACTATACACAAGACTGGTGTACGACCTCCTTATATTTTTGAAGTAATATGGAGTCGTTGGCAATGGTATTGGAGGCAATGTACATTTCATAGCGTAATTCTACTAATAGACATGGAGGACCGGGGGGAAAGTGTTGGGACCCGATCCGGGAACCGGACCCCAACCGGAAAACGGAAACAGAAAATGAAAAATTGAAAAGCAGAATTCGGAATCGAATGCGAATCAAACAACAAACTAAATCAAATGAAGGAATCGAACCGAATCAAATACAAAGCGAACAAAATAATCAAACTGAAACAAACACCGACATCCGTTGCAAACATGAAGCATAGCAAACTGATCGCGTTGGAAACCCTA
>JANVCL010000212.1:27575341-27586877 GCA_026546855.1 Erythroxylum incrassatum | reverse complement strand
AATTATGAAATTGTTTATGATTATTTTGGGAAAGTTGAAAGTTTGAAAAAGAAACTTTGATAAATTTCTACTGCGAACTGTTTATAAATGGAAAATAAGTTTAAAAGCGTTTTTGCTTCTGTTCTATTATAAACTTGTTACCCACGGAGCCGTCGAGCTCACCCCCATTTTTCCTCCACAGGTTTGAGCGAGAAACGGAATTATTGCATTGAAGGTCATATTTGAGAAAGCAAGGCTTAGACAAAATTTTTGGACAATTGATATTCTTTGGAATTTGTCTTTCGATACTTTCGATGTATTTGGGCTAAAATGCCCTCGAAAGCTTTGTACAAGTTATACCTCCTTGTAAATGCAAAAGAATTGGGTTTTGATGTATCTTTTGTGTATATTGTTCAAAAGTTGTATACTTTGAGAATGATTAGAAAAGAAAGATTGTGTTACTTTATGGTTTGAAAATTGAGTAGATATTTAGGAGTGGGGTTGTTGCCCTTTTGAATTGTGTTGTGGAAGATTGGAAATTGAAGTGTCTTTGTGTAGGTTTGGAAGAATAAGATGAAGGTTGAAGAGATGACTTATTTCCATGAAAATGTAAGAGTTTTGAAGTTAAAATGTATTTAGTATATGTTGTCGAAGAATGTATGAATGTATGATTGTATGGTGAACTTTGATAAAAAGAAAGAGTAAAAATGAGATCGCTTTATGTTTTGAAGTCAATTAGAATCCTAAGAGTGTGATGCTGCCATTTTGACTTAGATTATAAGTTTATATGGATTGCTTGGTGATTGGGAGATTTAAGATTTGGAAGATTGAAGTAGTTTTATGCAGGTATGAAGTTTGGAGGAGAAAAATCAAGTTTGGCTAGATGAATTTTCAAAGGAGGTGCTGTCAAATTTTTGTAAAAATTTGACAGCAACTAAACCTAGGTTTTAGCCCCTCTTAGAGGTTGAATGAGGTTGGGAAGTCTTCTTGAAGTTTGTAGAGCATGTTAAGATCTTTAAAATGGTATAAAATTGGTTATTTTCGGACTTAAGATGAAAAAGTTATGAGGGTTGGAAGTTTGCTGTTACTATTCATTTGGTCATTTTTACTATTCATTTGGTCATTTTTACTATTCATATGGTAAGTAGCTAGAAAGCAACTTTAAGCAAGGTTTTACTTCTCTTAATGATTAAATTGCATTGTGCTTCCTTCATGAAAGTTTTGAAGCATCTTTTTTTTATCTTTCCATAGAGGTAAACCATGACACTTTTCGACGTCGGTATCAAAAGATATGATTTTTCCAACTTTTGATTTTGTTTAGGAGATGTTCCAATTGGGTTGAAACTTTGCAACAACTTTGAACCTCCTTAATGGCCAAATCAGGTTTTACATTCTTCTTGAAAGTCGTAGAGTTTTCGTTCAGTTTTATTTTGGCACGAAGTTTGCACATTTTCGAGTTCTAGGCAAAAAGTTATGACATTTTGAATTTCTATGTTGGTAAAACAATAAAGTTCACTCTTTAGTTTATAACTTTTCGTTTGGCCTCCGATTCACTCGATTTTTTCAAAACATTGGTTTTTTTAAACAAATTTTCTACCCTCTCTTGCAAAAATGTAGAATTTTCAGATTAAGTTGAATTTTGTCGGAATTGATCAAAGAGAGAGAATTAGTCGGACATATTGAACATGTTTCCGTGTTTCGGTGATTTCGTAATCTAGGAAGCTCCGATTGAAGTGATTCTCATTGTTGATTACTATAGCGGCATGAAATTCCATATTAGCTTAGGAATTGGATTCTATTTTGGGCCCTAAGTAAATCAATTTTATTGACGGAAATTAAGATGAATCTTACACGATTTATTCGGAGGACTTTAATTGAGTTTATAATCATATATAAGTATGGGGATTTCGGATTAAGTAGTTGGGTTCCAGATTCGGGATCCAACAGAAAGAGTCTTCCCATACGTACTAAAGGATCTATTACCTATCACGAGTAAGCAAAAAGACTTGTAAGTAACTGCACTTTACACTTATATTATGAATTTTTTACTTTGATGTATTTCAATTTAATTTGATGTGGAAATTTTAGAATGAAAATATGAGTGTATTATGGAGAATGATAATGTTATAAATGTTTGGTGCCATATATAGTTGCGTTGTTGAGTTACTTTCTTTGTTTAATAGGGAGCAAATATCATAAAATAGAGAAAATTATGTCAAAATTTTTGTAAATTGTAGTTAACTTATAACATTTTATTATGATGAAAGAAAAATCTATGGGCAAGAAACCTACATCCTGTCAGCTATTTTTGTATACTCACATTAAGAAGCATAACGGTGTGACCTTCGTCGACACCCGATGTAGAGAACTAAATGTATGTTAAATTTATGTATTAATATTAATGCTTAATAATTATCACTTATTAACATAAACATTGCCTTCTAATAAGATTAAATACAAGAAAACATTCAACGATAGTCTCAGCAGTTTAAAGATGTTGATGAGAGTCAAACCTATCTTCGTGCAATGGATGGTAAGGACTGTCGTGGAAGGATTTTCAGCTTATGTTCATTTGTGAGCACATGTTATTTGCAATCCTCCACGTCTATTACATTAACATCTAGTAGGTAGTCTGCATCCAATAAAGTCCATGAGTTTCGGAGCACAATACAGGCACTGGCAACTTAGTTGCAATAGTCGATGAAGTACATAGCCGAGCTTTGTAATAAGATGGATGAATTGAAAGGGAAAGATAGCATCTCGTCGCAACATTTCAGAGCATCCACATTCACCAAATGAATAACATAGATGTAATCATTTTTTATGAATTAAATACTTATTGTTGTAAATAATAATTTTTTATTATCAATTAAGATAATTTCTACTTTATATCATCAATTAACTTTTTGTTTTAACAAGGTAAATGTAGAAACAAATCAAAATATTAACAGATAACTGTTAACTGTATAAATTATACATCAATCATAAGATTATCAAATAAAATTAAATGTAGAGAAATTAAAAAAACAACATCAGTCAATTTATTAACGGAAAAACAAAATTCATCGGTAAAATGCAGTAAATTTACCAACAGATGACCAAATATGTTGATAAAATGCAGTGAATTTACTGACAAACAACAAAGTTTCATCGATATAATTAGTCGTGAACTTACCAATGTAAGAGCCTTGTCTGTCGCTAAATTTACTTACTGAAACAAACCTTCTGTCACTAAATTTATCGACAACATAAAAATTACTATCGCTAAATATAGCGACGGAACACAAAATGTCTATCGGTAAATTAGCGACGGACAATTTGTACTATGTAGCTAATTTTTATCTACGACCGTTTCTTCAACGACTTATTCCTTCGATAAATTCTATCGGTAACTTAACTTACCGACAGTAAACCTTCACATTTCGTCGGTAAATTTCGTCACTAAACTCCAATTTTCTTGTAGTGAATAAAGTTCGAGATGCTTAAGTACATTTTATCCAAAAATTCTCTTGTTGTGTTATTATATAAACTCACAAATTATAACCCATTTTGTGTGAGAATAATTCAACCATAAAGTCATAATTATAACTAACTTTGTAAAATTACATAATTCAATTATAAAGTCACGACTATAAATCAATTTGTATGATTACATAATTCATCCATAAATTCTTAACTATAGCCTGTTTTGTGCGATTACATAATTTAACTTTAAAGTCATAACAATAACTCAACTTTTATGATTACATAATTTAACTATAAATTCACAACTATACCAAAATTTGTATGATTATATAATTCAATCATAAATTCATCATTATAACCATTTTGTGTGGTCATATAATTCAAGTATAAACTCACAACTATAACTCATTTCGTATAATTACATACAATCATAAACTCATAACTACAACTCATTTCGTATAATTACATATAATCATAAACTTATAACTACAACTCATTTTGTATGGTTATATAATTTAACGATAAATTTACAATTATAACCCATTTTATATGATAACATAATTTGACCATAAATTAGTTTATTTTGTATGATGTCACAATTTAATTTATAAACCATTTTATAACAACTACTTTGTGGCATTATATAACGTAATTTGTGCACAAAATAATTTTAATCTTTCATCCACTGATTTTTCACTTAGACTTTGTCACTAAATTTAGTTTTTCATTCACTATGTTTCTCTAACATTCAGTCTTTATAAGGATAATATTTCATCACTAATTTTAATTAATATAGACAAAACTACAAGAGAGACAACACATTTTCTTAAAATGAGAGAACTCAATATTTCATTCAAAATTTTAAATCCAAAACGACAATAATTCACTTCATAATCATATTCCTCAAATCCCATAAACAAATACGTGACTTCGTAAGAGTGTGAGGCCCGCCTAACACAAAACTTCATCAAACTATCAATAGATTGAAGTGTTCAACACAGACTACAATCACAAGTCACAAAACAATACGGTTGGCATTTAGCAACCTTGAGGCAACTGGGATGGCAGAGGACTAAGGTGGAGGAAGAGAACGAGCTATGTGGGTTACATCACTTGCATGTAGAGGATGAAGGTGGAGCTCAAATGACCGAGGAGAATAGACAGTTGTGTGCGGGGCTGGGCAACGGGGCAACAGGGTAACGGGCTGAGCAAAATGCGAAGGATGAAGGCAGATTGGGGAGGACGAAAGCGGACTGGCTACGACACAGGGCGACAGGAGACAAGCAGTGCGATGACTGAGGTGGATGCGAGTGAGCAAATTGCAGACCAGAGAGTGAGCAGAGAGGCGGCGAAAAATGTAGGGGGGAGAGGCAGATTGGAGAGTGATTGCGTTATGGTTTAATTAGGGTTTTTTGTACAAATTAGTCCTCTACTTTTTTGAAATTTTCAAATCTAACCAGTAAGAAGGAAACGATAAAAAACAATCTCGGTGTACCGTTAGAATCGTATAATTGGCCCTTGAAAAGGATGAGAAAAAAACCAAACCCCAAATGAGGAGCTGCCAAGAAGCCGGCCAGACGTTGCCGTTTTTGGACTCCAATTTGAAATTTTGAAATACAAAGAACCAACCAAACCCCGCCCAAAAAAGGACAAACTACGGTTAAAAAACAATAAAAATCTAGTTGGCACTCAAACCTAACTATGGTTAATCTAACCGCGGTTAAAACGAACCCAACCACACGTCTACTCTCTTCCTTTCTATAAAATCCAGCAGAGTTGAGGAACAAACACACCAGTAGATCTAGCAAAAGGAAGGCGTCTTAATAAACGCCCCCTTCCTTCATCGTTTATCTTACGATTCCGATCTCGTTTTCGGCGTTATCAACAACTTCCAGCGAAAATGAGAGAGTGCATTTCAATCCACATTGGTCAGGCCGGTATTCAGGTCGGAAATGCGTGCTGGGAACTTTACTGCCTCGAGCATGGCATCCAGGTAACCGTTTCTCATCTGATCTAGGGTTTTCGGCTTGATCCATTTCTAGTTTGTCGTCAGATCTTAGTTTTCTCGCTTCCAGTGGTATAATCTGGCTTAAAATTATGTAGATCTGGTGTTTCTTCGTGTAATGTACTTGATTTTGACATTGGATCTGGATTTGCTTGATACATTTGAATTGATAGTTTCTTCAGAAAGGAATTGTGAGAATAACTTGTTTCTAGATCTAGATCGTTCGTGGTGGATGCATTTCGAGTGTTGTTTTTGGGAAAACTGATTGTGCAAGTAGTTTTCCTTTTCGTTGTTGCATTGTGAGAGATTGGCACTGATTGTGTGAGAGTGATGCGTTTTTGGGCAGCCTGATGGCCAGATGCCCGGTGACAAGACCGTAGGTGGAGGTGATGATGCCTTCAACACCTTCTTTAGTGAGACTGGTGCTGGGAAGCATGTTCCTCGTGCGGTCTTCGTAGATCTGGAGCCTACTGTCATTGATGAGGTCAGGACTGGCGCATATCGCCAGCTTTTCCATCCTGAGCAGCTCATCAGCGGCAAAGAGGATGCCGCTAACAATTTCGCTCGTGGCCACTATACCAGTAATGATCTTACATCTAATGATTTGTCTCATTTGTTTTAGTGATTAATTGTGTTGTAATATGAGTTGCTAATATTTGTTCTCTTGATTTCAGTTGGAAAAGAGATTGTTGATCTTTGCTTGGACCGCATTAGAAAGCTTGCTGACAACTGCACTGGGCTCCAAGGGTTCCTTGTCTTTAATGCTGTTGGTGGAGGAACTGGATCAGGGCTTGGCTCTCTTTTATTGGAACGTTTATCAGTGGATTATGGCAAGAAGTCGAAGCTTGGCTTTACAGTGTATCCATCGCCACAGGTTTCAACATCGGTTGTTGAGCCTTACAACAGTGTCCTTTCCACTCACTCCCTTTTGGAACACACTGATGTGGCTGTGCTGCTTGATAACGAGGCTATATATGATATCTGCAGGCGCTCCCTTGACATTGAGCGTCCTACCTACACCAACCTAAACCGCCTGGTTTCCCAAGTATGAACTTTCACTTTTGCAACACAGATCAATATTCCCCAGTTTTTCTTGCTTGTTAAAGTTTTGATCTAATATTACCTCTTTTTCTGATGATGACTGCAGGTGATATCATCTCTTACTGCTTCCTTGAGGTTCGATGGTGCCCTGAATGTGGATGTGACTGAGTTCCAAACTAACTTGGTCCCATACCCTAGGATTCATTTCATGCTTTCTTCTTATGCACCTGTGATCTCTGCTGAGAAGGCTTATCATGAGCAGCTCTCAGTTGCCGAGATAACTAACAGTGCTTTTGAGCCTTCATCCATGATGGCCAAGTGTGATCCTCGCCACGGCAAGTACATGGCTTGCTGTTTGATGTACAGAGGTGATGTGGTACCTAAGGACGTCAACGCCGCTGTTGCCACCATCAAGACCAAACGTACCATCCAATTCGTTGACTGGTGCCCAACTGGTTTCAAATGCGGTATCAACTACCAGCCACCAACTGTTGTTCCAGGCGGTGATCTTGCCAAGGTGCAGAGGGCTGTTTGCATGATTTCCAACTCCACCAGTGTTGCAGAGGTCTTCTCTCGTATTGATCACAAGTTTGATCTCATGTATGCAAAGAGGGCTTTTGTGCACTGGTATGTTGGTGAGGGTATGGAGGAAGGTGAATTCTCTGAAGCCCGTGAGGATCTTGCTGCTCTTGAGAAGGATTATGAAGAGGTTGGAGCTGAGGATGTTGAACCTGAGGATGATGATGGCGACGAGTACTGAGTGGACTGACATCTCATTTATTATCCATCGCCTTATTTGATATCCCCATGTATCAGTCCCTTTACATGGTGGATTGTTGTTGGCTAAACTTTGGTTATTACTATGTTTCACCTCTGGGTGATTGCTTGATTTCTTCCTGAACAAGACATGAATATGGTTTATCTGAATGTTTGTTTTTTAAAATTCTATCTTCGAAAATCACCTCTTCAAATCCCAAACCCATGTAACTGTTGTTTTTTAAAATTCTATCTTCGAAAATCACCTCTTCAAATCCCAAACTCATGTAACTTAATATCATCCCAAGCTAAAACTTCCCATCTCATGTAACAAATCAGCTGGGCCTACTCAAGAGTGAATTATTCCCAATTCCTGCGTTAAAAGACATCCAAGTTAAGCTATAAGAGATTCTATTACAAAGTCCTGACTCCTGAGACGTCAAAACTTCACAGTTCGTCTCCCTAGGTATCCTGAAGCCACCGAGACTTCTCTGCTTCACAGTATTTTCTTCTCCTCCTTATCCCTATGCCTCTCCTCCATCTTCTCTGTTCAAAACTAAACCACATCTCAACGACAGCTTTTCTTACATACACACCCTTCAGCAATAACCTCCATTAACAGGAAATTAATTACTCCTCCATGGCAGCAACTACTCGGACACTAACCAGAGCCAACCGAAGTCACCACTTCTAAACTTGTATGTTTTCTCCTTCGCTACTTATGCCAAAACTGTCATCCAGCACCTTAACCCTGTGTTTGGATAAGTCCCTCCATATTCCTGTCCTCCCTGGCCTCACCTACGTTGAATTCTCCTCCTTAATAGCAGAGCCGGCCCTGGGGAAGGGCAGGCGGGCACCTGCCAAGGCCAATTTTATGAAGAATAAAATAGGTAACAAAAAGAAACTCATTTTACTTCATTTTTTTTTATGAAAGTCAGAATTTTTATAAAAAATAACAAAAGTTTCTATTTTATCTTTTTTTTTCTTTATAAAAGTTCACCCATGATAAAAAAAGGGCAAAATAAAAACCTTTTTTATTTGCCCGGCCTATAAAACGTCAGGACTCGCTCCCTGCTTAAGAGTCCGCCTTCCATTTCACTTTTCCTCCTGACCTCCGCTCAATCGTCCAAGAAAGGTCTACCCGTTGGTATTCATTTCCCTAATTGGCGTTGTTCATCTCCACAACAGCTTCAAATTCTGTAAAGCTGTAAACCTCCCTGTGTTAAACCTCTTCAAGAACATTCGTAAAACCAACTTCTGGGTTGATTCTTGAGGTCAAAAACTTGATGACGGTGACAAAGCTTTGAGTTTAGCAAAGCAGTTGTTGGAGAAAGCTCCTGTTCTTGTTCCCTTATTCAGAAACTGTTACATTCCTTCCTCACTGAATGTTGCCGGGAATCCGGTGTTTGACGTCGATTATCGTCATGTGTACGTTTTGAGCTTTGACGTTCTAAGGTTTTTCCAAGAAATGGAGTTCTTTCAACCGAGTTTAGACGTTGTTGACCCCTTTTATTGTTCTAGGAAAGCGAAGGAGCCAATTAAAGTTCCGGCATGGACTGAGTCGGCGGAGAAGTGGGTTGAGTTTTTGTCGGAGGCGACGGAGAGGGGGAGGAGGATGGTGGCGCGCGGGCCACGGTCGAGTGGTGGAGTGGTGAAGATTGTCTAAGCGATTGCCTAGAGGTGATGTATTGGATGGTTGACAGATGGAGGGTGGAGACAGGAGGAGGTGAGGAATGTGATGTTGATGGACGGTGGTGATCAAGGTAAGGATAATGGCTGTTGTGGAGCCAAGTTTGATGAGGAGTACGTGATGCGGCAAGTGAGAGTATTGTTGCGTGCGGGTCGGAGCAGAGAAGACGTGGTGTACTTCTAGAAGAGAAGTATGCTTTGGACTCTCATACGAAGAGTACTTGCTCCAGAGAAGATCACGACCGTCAAAACAAGGCCATGAAGCCGCTTAAGTTTCTTGAGGTGTAGGGTCCCATTCGAGCAATTTTGAGATCTTTTTAGGTCGTTAATTCATGATTAAAAATTATTTTTTAAACTTTAAAATTTTTATCACATTCATTTTGATTCTGATTTTAAAATATTAATTTTATTTGTAAATTTCAAAATTTTATTCCAATAAAAAAAAAGAAATTAGATTATCTCATGAAACAAATTCTTATCTTAAAATTAAAAATTTAAAAATAAGATAACAAAATAGATAAATAGATATTAATCACCTCGCTTCTGATTTTGAGAACAGATTTGTTGCTTTCGAATTGTTGTGCTTAAATAAATTTCAGTCATTTATTACAATAAGTTTGATGACTAAGATTTTAAAGATACAGTAATTCGAGAGCAGCAGAACTGTTCCCTCTTATTTTTAAAATCAAATGAGTTGGTTCGTGTCCCTCAAAAGACCGTACGAGCATTTCGTAAGTCAATCCTCAAAAACCTACCTATTGACATACTTGCCCATCTTGTTGACCGTATCCCTCTTAATTAATGTTTAAGTCCAACGCAAGGCTTGAAAATATAATAACTTACTTTTTATTAACTATTATAAAATTTATTTTATCATATTTTATTTAAAATGATATAGAATATGGTCATAATTTTAAAACTATACAATAAGAATAACAACATCTATTGAGTTTCTCGCAGCAATGTATGGATGAGAAAGCCTAGTAATACACAACATTATTTTTACATAATAGAGAGACTGTTTTCGATAAATTCATATGTAGTGCAAAATAATAATAATAATAATAATAATAATACAAAATATTTGTAAATACATACGACTAAACATATGCAAACAGAACATAATTAAGATTAACAATACAAGATTGCACAAAAAGAGATATGTACAATAAAATAAATAGACTAAGTAAGAAACTACTTAAGTTAAATAATTAAGAGAGAAGTACTATTTAATAAAAAATTGAGGTTATCTATAAAACGACAGATCCGAAATAAAAGGTTTAAAGGACTTACGAGAACGATAGAGACCTCTTTGCATTAGTGCCTTTATTCGTATATCAAAGTTTTCTATTACTGATCATATCCTTGATAAGTTTCAACAAAACCATATTATTTTTGATCATTTTACCTTAATTCTTTTTAGGCATTTCTTTTTTCATCTTACAATCTCAAATCTCAAGTACTATTTTCTCGCTTCTTATCACTTTGAAATTATAAATAACTAAATATTAAAAAATATAAAATAAAATTATGTGATATATAAATAATATCATATGCTGGATCTTCTTATATACTGAATTTTAGCGAGACTCTTGGAGAATGTTGTTGTTGTTAATAATAATAATAGTAATAAAATTTAAAATAAAAATAACATTTAATTCGTAGAAGAACTTAGTATCGTTAATCATTATTTTTAATTAATTTGTTTAGTAAATTATTTTTATATGGCAATAAAATCATTAAAAATGACATGTAAAATGATTTAAATGACAATATATTTTTAATTATATATATATACAATTAAAATGTTTATGTGAATTCTTGAAAACATTCACGGAGTAAAGAATTGAAGTCCAACGATTACTTAAATTTAATCCATCCAGGTAAGCTTAACCTTTTCTGATCTTGCTCTAGCTTGCTTCGTGTTAGACCCCTAAGTCGTACTAGAGGAATCGTACGGGCATTGGCGAGCTTTAACCAATGGTAGACATGCAGAATAACGGAACAATGTAAAGACTTGCAAGGAGGAAAATAAGTCAATGTCATGCATTGATGCACATTGACAGAAATCTTCAACGAGATGCAATATGCGAATGTGAGACCAAAAGAAGGTTTGATATGGACGTTGAGTGGAAGGTTACTTGGATCACATGCATGACGGAATATGCGAGAGTTCTAAGGTGACTTAGCAAGTAGATCAAATATGGTATAGGTTTTGGTAGAGTTTCAGACCTTATACGAGCTAACTTGGCTAAACCTAGGTTCTTGATGGACTAAGGACTTAGCCTGTGGTCAAACAGATAGACCATGACTAATGGAATTGGATGAAGATATCTTGGATGATGTGGCCGATAAGATCACAGTGAATGAACATTAGCCCTAAGAGATAAGGATCATGTAGAAGGATCATCAGAAGATAGAGGAGATCTTTGTGAATATAGATAGACCATTCTTAGATAGATGTAATCTTTTATCTTATTATCAATGTTTTAAAAACCGGACCGGATATCGAACCAGTTGAAGAAAAGGTTTAAGGTTTAAAGGTTCAACCGGTAGTGAACCGCTATCAAACCGGAATATAATAAATAAGATAAAAATTTT
>JANVCL010000212.1:27556931-27571818 GCA_026546855.1 Erythroxylum incrassatum | reverse complement strand
TCGGAGCAAATGGCCCCATTCTCCAGCAGCATGAGGGCCGCATCAAGGTGGCCGGCGAGGCAAGAATAGTAAAGAGCAACTGAGTCCCACTGGTCCGCGCGTTGACGTTGACTCTGGACTCTAGGAGATACCTGAGGCGGTCGACGTTGCCAGCACGGGAAGCCTCGAAGACGTCGCCATTAGGGACCTTCTTAAGAGGGAGAGAGGATGTGAAATCGGAGGGGTTAAGGTCGATTTCTTCCAAGTCAAGGTCGACGATGAGAAGACGACGTAAGTTTTAATTCGGTTATCATCTAACTGGTTCGTTAGAAAATCGGCCGGTTTTTATACTCAAAGGTTATTACTTAAAATCGAACCGGACACATGGCCGGTTCAGACTCTTTTTGGTCGGACCAGCCGGTCTGATCCGATTTTCACATCATTGCTTATTATTGTGATGCAGCTTAATCCTATTAAATAGAGTCCTAATGGGATGAGGAAGTCATTCTATTGATTAGTGTGATGTAATTTGATAAAGATAAGATTATGATATTAACTAGTAAAACTTTACTAAGATTCTAAATTAGTTATCTAGAGGTACTTATAAATAGATCATTTTAACTTTGCTCTTAAAAATAAGTGAGTATGGGAGACACTTAGAGATGTTAGAGAGTATTCATTTGTATACTTTGAGGGAAGTAATAAAGATTGACGATTGTCATATCTCTTTCTCATGTTCTTTTATTGCTATGAATATTTAGTTCTTTAGTAGTTTTCTTGCAAGATTATGAGAGTGAAATATTGTGATGGTCGTGAAGCGTTCAAGAATGAGTAAATTGGTCGATGATCATGGAACAAAGCTGAATCTTGCTTTAACGTAAGCTAAATAAGATTACCGTGCAAAGAGAATAGCACAACTTGTGGGACAAATTCGTACTTGAAGAAAAACATTTGTAACACTTCACATGTTTAGTGTTATGGTTTTGTTTATTTGCTAAAAGGGAAAAGAAAAAAGAAAAAGTTTACCATTAGCATCCGTGTGTAATATAAATTTCCACATTATGAAAATTTGTTATTGTTCTTTGTAAATTAATAGCCTAAAAGTATGCTGTGAACTTTTCGTTTATAACATAATACATGATAAATCCTAACATTTCTAAACATTCAAATGAAACGTTAACATTTTCAAAACATTTAAAACAAATTGTAAGTAAATGAAAATTTTAATGAGTTTAACTTTCCATTAGTTTAATTTCCCGTAAATATTAGTATGATATTATTTCTTATTTTTTAAATAAAAAGTAAACCCTTACGGTCACATGACAATTGAGATTTATTGTCTTAAGTATGTAATAATATATTCCACTTTCACATGACAAGTGAGACTCACCGTCTCAAATATGTATTGTTAGTCTCACTCTCACATAACAAGTGAGGCCTATTGTATAAAATTTGTAATTCTACTTTGTGACCCTGAAACCTACTTTTTAATTAATTTTTAAAAAGCTAATTATGTGACAATGAGATCTACTTTTTATTTAAAAATATAAAAATAATGCTATGTCAATATTGATATAGCATTTAACTACCCTTAATTTTTTTGTCCATTTAAGGTATGTTATGAATATTTTGAAAATGTTATAACTCAATTTGAACACTTCAAAACAATAGAATTCAAGTTGTATTTGTTGAGGTTCAAAATGCACCTTCAATCTAAATTAATAATATAAGACTTATTTATGTTTAGTTTTTTAACCAGTAATTTAAATTGGAAATTAGCCAAATTCTACAAACAAAACTCGATCTAATTCTTAAAGTCAAAATTTATAATGAAAAAATTAAGTTTGACTTCCCCATCTCAATATAATTTAAACACATAATTTATTCAAAATTTGAGTTAAAATTAATTGTGTTTAAGTTTAAATTTATCAAAAATCGAGTTCGTATAGTATAGAACGAGGCTCTAAATGGATATTACCAACGTTTGAACCCAAAGCAAACCAGGCCTGTAGGCCCAACCCAATCGAGATTAAAATTGCAGAATTCAACCTGAGCTAAGCTGTTTTCGGCAAAGTTGTCACATTCAACAGAAAAGCTAGCCGAACTTGTGTGAGAGAGAGTAAGGTGATGATGAAGACAAAGAAGATCCCACAAATTCATCAATTTTCTTTATCTCCTTCCTCATGGCGTGAAACCCGTTTCATTTCTCGACTCATAACTCCATTGTACTTGGTTCAATGGCCGAGTCTTGTTCAACAAACGCCACGTTCGAAATTAGTAATGGTGACTGTTCTATTTCCCTCTTCTTTTAATTTGTACAGAATTAGCCGTTAATTTGTGTACTTAATTGCATTTTACAGGTGCCCATATGTAAAGATTGCAACTTTTTATGGATCTCTGAAAATTTTGTTTGGATATGCAAATAAGAGTGTTTTTATTACACCATTGAAGCTAGGCATGCATGTTGGTGCTCAATTTTGCATCTTGTTTTTGTTTGATGGATAATTGATGAAGGCATTGATAAGTTGTAAAAATTTTAAAATAATCCATAGACAAGTATGTTCAAAGATTAATAATATTACGGACATTGAAGAATTGTGAAGCTGAACTATCTTAGAGTTCGTCACTGAATCAGAGCAGATGTTATTACGTTTTTAGAAGGGAAGCTTTAAATCATTCTAACATCATATGGCCCTTTACTTTGACCTCTTAACATGGAATGTATTGAAGAGGCATGTTTATTTGTTCATTTGATCAAACCTGACTTGCCTGCCTTGCTTTTCTCTTTTAAGTTAGTAGGCATCAGGTTTTTATCCTCTCATAAATCATCTTCCTTAAAAATTTAAATGTCACTCTGACTAGGAGATTGGGTTGTATTGTACTCTTTTTCACAAATCATGTTGGTTCTATAACAGAGTTGCTCTTGTTACTTATAGAAATTCTTGTTCTGTCAGTAGGTAAATATGGATGGAGGTCTTTGTTCTGTTCTTCCTTCTAATGCTTCTTTCTAAAGGCTGGTATCAAAGGCAAGGTCATTATGAAAGGTACAAAGTCTTGCATTTGGTGAAGCAGGGGGAAGAATAAGTCTTTGTCTTAATAAAATTTAGTGGTGATTTTCTGTATTGCTTAGTATCAATATTTATTTGACATTAAGAATTATTGACTTTAGTTCTTATCCAAGTAAACAATGACGAGTGCACAAAATTTTTGTTTTGGTATCTATATCCACCTTTTGCATTTTTGATTAGAATGTCGCCAGCGCTTTGACATGATTTCATTATATTTAGAAATATGCATTTTCAGATTCTCTATGTCATTACATAGAGTATGGCCCTAGGACATTCTGCACCGTAAACGACAAACCAACTTTTTATTTTTGGTTGGTTTGGTATGCTTTTTTGTAACATAACTTGTATTTAATACTAGTTACCAATAATGCATTTTCTTTTCTATAATTAATTCCACTTTTTGACTGGATTTGTTTAGGTTTGCAATTGCATTTATTAACTTAGGAATGCGGACGCGGATATAAATTATGGATGATATGAGAGTTGACCTTGTACTCTAAAGTTTTTCTGTTCTAATTGAGCGAGTCAATCTTTGTTTAATCATCTTGCTTCAGGAACAATGACCAGAGGTCGCCAAAAGATTGAGATGAAGCTGATTGAGGCAACAAAGGCCAGGCAAGTTTGTTTCTCGAAACGACGAGCAGGAATCTTCAAAAAGGCTAGTGAGCTCTGTACCTTATGTGCGGTTCATATTGGTATGATAATCTTTTCACCTGGCGGGAAGGCCTTCTCATTTGGCCATCCAAGTTTGGACAATATTTTCAATAGACTTGTTCACCATGAAGATGCAGACGCTTCTAGCATCCAGCGGCAGCCTGATCCACGCGATCATATACTGGCCAAACTTAACAAGACTTGTAACGATATATATGAGCAAGTGGAATCTGAAAAGAAGCAAGCAGCTATACTTAAGCGGCTCAGTGAAAAATCACCAGGCAAGCATCTGATGGATTTACCGCCGGATGACCTCAGCTTGGAGGAAATGCAGATGCTAAAGGGGTTGCTGGAAAAAACACTGGGATGTCTAGAGAAGCGCCGCGAGGAACTTGCTTCTCAAACTTCTAATCCACCTGGATTCTTTAAACATTCTTTTGATCTTAACGTATCAGCGAGTAGTTCGTCGGTTGATGCCAATGACGCCGATCATGAGGCTTAACCTTTTGAGCATGTTACTGCAAAACCATATGAAATTGCTATATTTTGCTGTTACTGTTAAAGTTGTATGAGAGTGTTTCAGGGCATTCTTTCTTTCCATCAACTGAGCTCTGGGAAAGTAATAATAAGAGAATGCATAGTCAAGTAGTAAGGGAATGCATAAACCATAATTCCTAGCTTTCTTCATAGTTACAATTCATTTGGGGATTTTAGGTTGCAAAGGCTTAATCTGGAGAGACTTTAGTATCATTGATATGCTCTTTTTTTTCTTCCCAATTAAAAATGAATATGAAAAGGAGTTAATCTCAAACTTGAGATAGAACATGGCCTTTTTCACATACCATATGGATTCTCTTTCGTATAATTATCTCCATTTCGACTGAAGTTATTGAGATATGCCATTTGCATTTATTAACAGAGAAATGCACTCTCATATAAAAGGACAGAAACCCATATGGAAATGGAGTTTATAGATTTTATTTTGGTAATCATTACTTTAAGATACAAGTGGAGATAGCAACGAGCCAAATCTCTTTTTTCTTTTCAACTAATTTTATTTTAATTTAAAATTTAAAAACAACAATTTTTTTTTTGCTAATATGATGAATTTCGAGAGATTTAGTAGTACACAACCTTACCTCTAACTAATAGAAAAGTTATCTCTGAATAACCAAAAGCCTAATTATGTTATAGTTAAATTATAGTTTAAAATATTATCTAAAAAAATTAAGGTAAAACATGACAATATAAATAACAATAACAATTAAACTTTTTACAAAATGATAGGAATATGATTTACGCATTTAAGATTTGAAAGAATCAAACTCAAGACGAAGTTAATTCTTCAGTTCCCAAATCTGTGAGTCACCCTGTGTTCATCCTCATCCATCCATCTATTAACATTTAATGGATGGATGGATGGGGTGAACGCAGAATGGCACACGGAACCCACTCAAGACATAGATATTACACTCTTTGATCATTTGGGCCTTTGACCCAAATATTTTCAATGGGTTGGGTCAGGTTTGATTCTCCTAAAAGCCCATGTTCAGGTCTATTTATTTTCCTAATTAACAAAGAACGTCAAGGGTAAAGTCGTCAATTTTGTTTTCGATAGGTGTAAGAAATTAAGAATTGGATCAGGGCTTTGAGAAAGGGTTGCATCATTTACCATTCCAAACCGAAAACGAAGAATGGCGTCGGCGTTGATCCGTTCTGGAGCTCTCCGGACCGCCCTTCGCGGCGGTTCTAGAGCGTCTCCCAAACGAGGCTTCTCTTCCTCTGTTCACCACGACGATGCTCGTAAATCTACTTCTCTTTATTTTTTCTTTCTTTTATATCATCTAAATTCCATATTTAAGGTCTGTTTTCTTAATCTGAATATGATTGTACTTTAACTGCCAAATTTGTGATTCATAGTTACAGCTGCATCAGGTTTTGGAATTTGATTGTTAGGACTCTTTGCTTGTTCTACGTTTGGTTTGTAAATTTTTTTATGTTTGGGTGACGAGATATGTTATGGATATAAAGAATCTGGAATAATGAAGAAAATCAAGTTCTTCATCAAGCTTTTTTCTTTTTGGTAACTAAGAATATATTAATTCCAAAAGAAACTGTATTTAGCTAAATTTATTTAGCTATATTTGATCTTATCTCATAAGTAATTGTATCTTTTGTTTCTTTTTGGTTTTGATTATTGAGAATTGCTTTATATCTTAATAGAGGAGGCGGCTAAGTGGGAGAAGATAACATACGTAGGCATTACTACTTGCACACTCTTGGCCATTTATAACCTCTCAAAGGGTCATCACCACTTTGACGAGCCTCCTGTGAGCCTTCTTTTCTCTTCATATTGTTGTTTATGAGACTTTTGAAATACATATGATTTACATTTCAACCATTGTGATTAAATTTCGAATTGGTTAACCATGTTTTTTTCATGAATCATCAACGACATAACTTTTGTACTTGGGTATTGTCTGCTAATTGTTATCCCCATTGGTGCAGCCGTATCCATATTTGCACATTCGCAACAAGGAGTTTCCATGGGGTATTTCCTATCGCTTTCCTTGCTTTATTTTATATTTCCTTCTCAAACCAACAAACTAATTGCTTTGCTATTAATCTGTTATCAATTTTTCTTATGGTGGCTCAAGCATTAGATTGGGGCTTAAATCCATATGCTTTTGCTTGCTAGAAGTCAATAGGGCTGAATTGATTTGGTTTAACTCAGTACTCTGATGTATGATTCATGAATCTAAAATGAAGTTATAACATTGATCAAGTACATTTGATCTCATTTGGGAGGCTATAACATTTTTTCTAGCTTTTGGGTTCATAATGTTTGGTCTGTAGTTCTGCTTAATCCAGAGTGGAAATGCATACTGCACCAAATTTAGTTGTTTGTGATACTGAAGTTGTTAGAATGTCTGAATTTGGTTGGGGCCCGGCTTAGTTCTTTCCCTAAAAATTGGTTGCGTTTCTCCTTTTACAAGTTTTATGGTCATAGATTTTGCTTGGTTCCTTTTGACAGATTTTCGATTTCTGTGAACACAGGACCAGATGGACTCTTCGAGGTTAAGCACCATTAGGTAGCGAGGGCACATATGAAGATATGAAAGCTTTTGCATATTCCTTCTTTTTTCAGGCAGAACTTTCCAAACCAGTACACAACTTTGGTTGCAATTGTTGATCTTTAGCATTTTATTTCGCATCGCCATTCATGGATTATAAGACTCTGTATGCGGAAAATTGTTCAGTTTGCATGCTCTTCTTTGTCCAGAATTTGTTTCCTGCCTGCTGCAAAATAAGATTGACTAGTGATGTGGAATTTCCTTTCCGTGATCTGTCTGTTTAAAGTCGCAGTTATTCATGAACTGTGGTTGGAAAATCTTACGAAGTTTGGGGGATAGATTGGAGGATGGCCTCTAAATGTGAGGTTTCAGTCTGAAAACAAAAATGATTATTGATGGACTTTTTTCTTTAATAAACGGGGAAGCAGAAATATATGCAAACTAATTCATCCGAGCACTTACCATGAATCGAATTTTGATAAGAAAAAAACTATAAATTTGACATCAAACTAAACCTCTGACGCTGAGATTTGTCATGGCAGTGCATGACTTCATAGGAAAATGATAAAATTGTTAGCTCTCAGTGAGAAGAAAAAGAATAAAAAATTTCCTTTAATTTTGTATAATAATTTTATTTTGATCCGATTAATAAAATGTAAATTTCATAGAACATCGTTTGCTCCGTGGGAGATAATAATGATTAAAAGACTTATCGATTTAATTATAAAATTTTTGAATTGTTTAGCTGTTCAGTTTAGCTTTTACTTTTTAGATTCAATTTATTTAAATAATTTTTAGTGTTAAGAATATCAATTTATTAATTAATTAGTCAATTTTAGTAAATTAATAAGTTTTATAAAATCAAAATAATTTAATTGATTTTTATTTAATAATATTTTTAATTAAACTTCAAAATTTTCAATAAATAAAGTCAATTTTTTCAATTATATTTAAAATTTTTAATTTTATTCAATATTTAGCTAATTTTATAACAGTTTAATACCGATAGAATCTTTTAAACATTAAATTTCTTATTTTACTGGTTTAACTTCTGGTTTGATTTTTAAAATATTAGATATAACCTTTGCTACACTATGTGACTACTTAAACTTTAATGGGTAATATAAAGTAAATTTATTTAGGGTTAACAAATTGGATTGACTCTAATTAAGAAGAAAATGTGTGAATTGATTAAATTTTGAACCGATAAGTTGATTGAATTTTAGGACCAACGAATTAATTAAATTTTAGGCTAATCTGAATAGACTTAAACAGGTTTGATTAATTTCATTTTAACTCAAACAATTTGACTGAACTTGACTATAATTTGGCTTGAATTAAAAAAATTAAGATCGGGCCTTTCTATTTTCATCCCTTATATTGTAATCTTGTTAAGTACTGCGCTTCATTTCCTTGGAGAATGTTGACAGAGCTTTTTAGGTAGGTACTAGGTACGTGAAAAGTAAGTGCTATCTATTTTGCAATCCAACATCAAAGCATCATATTAAAGATGTCACCTTTTTAAGTGAGCATTCCTAGCAACCATAGGTGACATTTGCACAACATTCACTGCTAGCAACTTTGCTTTAGAAAGGCGCAATGAACAAAGAAGAAAAACATTCCTAAGAACAAAATCTCATTCTTGTTACCAATGTGAGCTGTTCCCTTCATGAAGGTTGAGTTGCTTTG
Organism: Erythroxylum incrassatum; assembly: GCA_026546855.1. Classification (NCBI taxonomy): domain Eukaryota; kingdom Viridiplantae; phylum Streptophyta; class Magnoliopsida; order Malpighiales; family Erythroxylaceae; genus Erythroxylum; species Erythroxylum incrassatum. The sequence goes on along the minus strand of JANVCL010000212.1, from coordinate 27,563,354 downwards.
TCACAATCATTAATTGGATTGAGCTAAATCTTGGAGTTTTCAATGTCACTTTTGAATCTGGTGGCTTTGTCAGGTTTCAGATGCCTGCCCACCAAATTCGGATATTTCACCTTCAGACTTGCAAGAAACTGGTGTGATGCACGTGTATATGAAACTCTTTTCTATATTAACACAGTTATACATGAGAAAGAAACAAAAGGAAAAGCTTTCAAATGAGAAAAGCTGTGAATTAGACGGATCATTGAGGAAAAGACCAGGATTACAGAGAAATTGGAAATTCCAATTGCTTCAACGTGCATGAGTTCTTAACTTCCTCCAGAGAGTAATTCTTACATACTATATATATAACTGACTAATGCACATGAAGCAAGTAGATGACCCAAAATTCTGACTGATCAGCTTACGGTGACAATAAAGGCGAAAACTTGGGTGTAGGTAAACTACAAGCCATACATGGGAACTTTACTCCGCTGCTTTGTTGCCAACACCCAACCCTTCATTTCCAGTTTCAGGCAGAGTTCCCAAATCCGTTCGAGCCTCTTTTTCGTCTTGAGAAACTGAAGAATCTGCAGAGTCTACAGAAGTATTCTGGGAGGAATCCAGGTCATTCTGGTTATTGTTGATGCCATTGGTGTCCAAGGATGCCACTTTGTCTTCGTGGGATTCTGAAGAATCAGAGGAACCAACTTGCTCTTTCTGGCTTGCATCTGTACCATCATTTGCTTTTTTGTTGTTCTTTCCGTTGCTTTGAACATCATCCTTGCTCTCATTCTGGCCACTGTTGCCATTGCCAGAATCAAATTGTTTCTTTTTGTTAGTGTCAGCATCAAGATGTAAATCATTTTTCTCAATTGTGTTCCTGATAACAATATTATGGTTGTCATCATGGACACCATCATTATGGCTGGAACTGTCCTGCTTACGCTGATCTGCATCTGTGTTGACATTTGAATTGCTGTTCTCGTTTGTGTTGCTCTGAACGTCAGCATTGCTCTCATTCTGGCCAGTGCTGCCATTGTTTGTATCAACTTGCTCCTTTTGGATTGTACCAGTGTTGCCATTTGAATTGTCATTATCAACTTTGTTGTTGTCAATAGCATTATGGTTTGCATTCTGGTCAACATCACCGCTGTTCGAATTTGCTTGCTCAGTTTGACCTGCATTTTGGTTAACATTTGTGTAACCATTGGCCTCTTTCTGACTCTGATCAGCATCTCCACCATTACCTACGTTGGAGGGATTTCCTTCCACCTGTGTGGTTGACAAATCAGAAGAATTCACTTGTTCCTTCTGGCCAGCGCTAGCATCTTTTTTTATGTTCACTGATGTACCTTTCTCTTCTGTCTTCAAAGAATTAATCTGGTCCTTCTCCCCAGCATTACTATTTTTATTCATGTTTGAAGACGGAACAGTTTCACGGATACTCTCCACTCCAGACTGGCTGCTAGAACTTTCATTCTTAACTGGATCCTTGTTTTGGCTCATTATAGAATGAGTATTGTCGTTGACTGTTTCTTCAGTAGATACAACAGATTCAGAATTGTTTGAATCTATTGATTCTTGATTAACCGAATCTCCATTTTCAGTTGCAGTAGAAGGCCTTTCATTCGAATCCAATAGCTTGCTGCTGGCATTGAAGTCAGATTTCTTATTTTGATCTAGCATGTTGTTATTCTTGGAATCCTCCTCGTCTTGCAACTTGTTGTCTGATGCTTTGTTTTGATCGTGAGTCGTATGGAGTGAATTTTGCAGGGATGAATCAACATTGTCAGAAGTAACAGAATCAGTATTAGAATCTCGGTCTGTTGCTACTGTAGAACTCTCATGGGACTCATTGTACGACTCTTGCTTATTGTTTTTATCATCACTAACATTCTCTTGGCTGGCTCTGACATTCACAGTATCATTTGTGTCAAGATCAGATTCTTTTGCATCTGGAACTCCATTGGTATCAACTTCAGTAAGATCCTTCTTATTTTCCTGGTTAAGCTCTGCATCATTAGATTTCTTGTCAACGCCTGCATCCTCTCCAGGCATCTCATTCTTTGCCTCATGAACAACACCACTGGAAGCATCATCTCCCTTGTACTGTTCCTCTCTTGCCTCCTCACTATGGCTCTTGTTTCCATTATCAACATCATTTGTTGAGCCCCCATCTTCATTCTTATCTTCAGTTTTTTCTGTATCTCTATCTTCATTTTCCTTCAAATTGCTTTCTTCTGTTACCTCTCTAATTTCTTTCTCTTGATTCTCTCCTACCATCTCCTTTTGTTCACTGGTGTCCTCGGTTGTCTCTTGATTATGTTCCTTCTCTGTCTTGTGGCTCCCTTCATTCTGTCCATTATTACCATGGTTTCCCTTATTCTCTTCATTTTCAGCATCTTTACTCTCTACACCAACATCACTCTTGCCTTCATTCCCTTCCGTCCCTTCAGATCCCCTATCTTCACTAACATTCTCCTTGCTCTCTTCCCGCTCCGTTTCTTCGCCAACATTCTCTTTGCCCTCTTCCGTCTCCTTGTCTCCAGTTATCAGATCTCCATCTCCTTGTTCTGTAGTGTCATGAAAATGATCATGTATCTCATCGTCCCCAACAGAATTTCCCATGTTATCTTCAGTTTTGCTTTCTTCGTCATTCTTTGTTTCCTCTTCTTTTTCTTGTTTGTGTGTCGCATCCCTGATTAGTGGTTCCTCAACTTCACGACGAAGATCCTTTCTCCCCAGTTTTATAATCTCATTCCCAGTTTTCAGATCCTCCTCATATGTTGGTTTCTTATCATGGGAATGCCTGACTTGGTAAAGCAGCCAAATGCAAACACCAACCAGAAGACAAATTTGCAAAGCATGTTTTACCTTGAAACCCTTTGACCTCTGGTTTCTACGAGGAGATAACCGAAACATATCGGATTTCTATTGACTTCGGTGAGTGAATATGTTCCTTCCAATTACCTGCCAAAAGTTTCAAACTTTCATTACCGACATGTCAAACTTGCCAAAAGAAGTACACACATCAGAAGAAGTTAACAAATCTCCTCAGTTCAATGTCAAGAACACTTATTACACAATCAAGAATCCAATTTAAGCGCTAGATAGTACACAGTCTCCTAAAAAAAGCAAAACTGACAATTAATCAAAACTTTTATGAAAATTAAAAGGAAAAAGAAAATTTGGAAAGAAAGGATCCGGGTGACACATAACATTCCACAAGTAAAAAGGAAAAAGATTGACAATATCAGAACACAAAAACAAATCTAACGAAGATACAAACAAAAAAAGCTCCAATCTTCCAGTTCTTTGCACCTATTGCAAGACAACTGCAAATTCAAACAACCTGATCTGCGCATGGCAGGTTTGATGATTAACTAGATCAATAATAGAGTCAAAATTAGCAGGTAAGTTCAGATCGTTAAAAACAAAATCTTCGTTCAAGTAACCACTACCGCTGTTTTCCATATTCTTCTGAAACCAAACCCCTGTTCACAAATTTGCGGGATCTACACTTGAAACGAGAGATCTAACCACAACTCAGTTTCAGAAAGACAAGAATAGTAACAGGGTTTCAGACAAAAAGACGAGAAAAGAAAAGATACTTACCCAGAAAAGCCAGATAATCCCACTTCAGACTCTGTAATAATTACGATAAGAACAAAACACCTTTCAAGTTTCAACTGTTAAATCTCAGAGGTTGGTGAAGTTCATTACAAATGCTTCTCGTTTCTTTCACAAGTGTTCCTATTATGTCTCTCTCGGATTGGATCTCGAAATGGCAGCATACCATGTCAAAAGGCATGCCAAGTTCACACCTTTATATAAGAGAGAACACGAGCAGAGGGACATATGTCATTAATGACAACAGAGACGGATACCCAGCTAAACGGCAACGTTTCTTGTTTTTCTGGGGATCATTGACTTAACAACTGCAGTGCCACGCGTATGAAGCGGACCTCACTGAATTTTTTTTATTTTACGTTTTTTTTCCTTTGCTGTATTATTAAGCGGAGTACTAAAGAAGTGAAAATTACACGTCGATCCAAGGCTACGGCTTCCAAGCTTGTAGCTTCTGCTCTACGCCAATCTCCGAAAGGGTCCGCAGGGAATTACGCCGTCGGCCTCCTCTCTAGCGCCGCAGCTTCCTCCTTCTACAATGCGTTAGCCATGAAAGGCGTGAAAATAGCGGCTCGACCGCTCTAACTCGACAAACGACTGCTCCGATGGACCCTAGGGTTCTTGATCGTGTGCTTTATTAATACTTAGCGCGATTGGGATACCCGCACTCTCGGACTCACCTCTACGGCTGGGAATCGGAACAGGCGCTGGAAACCGCTCCCGAGTAGGTGGCGGGTTTGATCGGAACGTTGGGCAAAGAGATAGTGTTCATCTCTGGAGCGACGGAGTCTAACAATATATCGTTTAACGGAGTGGTGATGTTCTACGAAGAGAAGAAACGTCATGTCGTTACGACTCAGACGGAGCAAAAATGCGTGCTGGACTCTTGTCGTGTAACGAACTTCCATGCGTAGCGAAGCTATACCTTATTAAGGAACGTTTTGAGGAAGAAATATTTGAGGAGCCCATTGGGGATTTTAAGGAATTATAACAGGAAGGAACGGTCCAGTATCGCGCGCAGTTCGGCAAATACTCCAATCTACTGGCGCTTACCGAAGAATACCCCATAGCATTCTTCCTTAAAGGGCTCTTGCCAGAACTGGGTTGATGGTTAAACTGTTGGATCCTAAAAATCTCCAACAAGTCTACGTACTCGCCCGGAGGCACGAAGCGGTGATAGCAGCCAACATGATTCCCTGTAGTCAGAAGGGAACTCACAAGACAGTGGGGTCAGATGTAGGCAACAACAGCGGAAGAGAACTCCTGCATTCCGCTTCCGCAGGTCAAGCAAAAGAACCCGAAATGTACGGCCCACTACAGCTGCCCGACACCTCAAACCCCCTTCCGAGCGAAAACTGTGTGGAGCCCACATTCACATTCTACAAGAATGATGAACAGTAAAACGTTTGACGAAAAGCGGCCCAGTGCCTTTGTTTTTGGTTTTAACGAAGCTAAGATGCCACCAACGATATAGAAGGTTCGCATGGGACATGCACCGAACGGAGTTTGTGACAGATGCGTGGGCATGGCAGTTAAGAGTGAGATTGGGGTTATTTAATCTTTGGAGGAAATTGGATAATTTGTGAGGAATTTTATGAGATGATGAAGGAAGGGATTAATATGTAGCAGATTCAACGGGCACTACATATTCAGTTTTTATGTGATGCTAAAGAAATTGAAACAGAGTAAGTGAGGCAATTGGGTTTTGAATTGCATGCCAGACGAGGGCTTCCTAGTGACGTATAGCTGAGAATCTGGGATTCCTCAGATAGTGCATGATGAGTCAATGGAATATCATACAGTTTTAACATCAGTTTTCCGCGTATATGCCTTGGTGAATTGTCATAATTTGTCCATGACTGAATTAAATCAGTTGTTATCTTGTGTTTGTCTAGGTATGCAAGCATCATATGTGGAATTGAGATCAAAAACAAGATGAGATGGTGTTCCTATCACAGATTCCATACAACTGTTTAAATTATCTCCGCCTTGTCAATTTTAGTTATGTAATACGGAGGAAATGATTTTCATGTGCTTGAAATGTTCTATGATTGCTTTGTGTTTACATATCAGGAATTGAGAATAATTCATAAATCTCATTCTTGATGAGCTTGCTTTCCTGAAGCTTATAATACTTTGGCGGTACTTTGTTCTTAGTTAACTCTTTAAATTCTTGATTCGGCTGCAAAGGAAAGGACTTTAGCCACTACAAGAAAAATGTAGATTAGCAACTAAAATTTAGCGACGAAAAATATACCGTTGGAAATTAGAGACGAAAATATGCTTTTCGTCGCTAAATTTGGAGGGAGTTCGTCACGGCAAAAATTGCGACGGACATTAGCGACGGAAAAATACAGCCGTCGGTAATAACTATAAGTTAGTGACTAACAATTACCGACGGAACATATACCGTTACTAAATTTGGAGGGAATTCGTTGCGACAAAATTTGCAACGAACTTTCGTCGCTAAATTTGGAGGGAATTATTGGCAGAATAAAACAAGTTTGAGTTTACCTACGGAAATTCCGTCGGTAAATTCAGTCGGTAAATGGATGTAGCGACGGAAATTTTCGTTTCATCGGTAAAAAGACGGAAATTATTGGCGGAATAAAAAATTTTTGAATTTACCTACGGAAATTTCCGTCGGTAAATTCTTTTTAAATATCAGCTCACCCGACATCTCCCCCTCTGCTTTTTCTTCTTCCTTCTTCCTGCATCTCCTTTTCGGTTTTCTTCTCTCCGGTTTCTCTGTTGTGGACTCCTTTTCTACTCGTTAGAGTTGTCTTCTCTGGCTATTGTCATCGTGTCCTTTGGTGG
>JANVCL010000212.1:27520439-27531007 GCA_026546855.1 Erythroxylum incrassatum | reverse complement strand
TACCTATATCACGGTAGAATAGTACCTTATATATGGCATAGACGCTAGGTTTAGATCTTTATGTAGATCTTTATGTTTGCATAAGAGACTAACGCCTGATGAGCCGTGTACGTGTGGAGATGGGCCTGAGTCTAGCACAGCCGACCCAATCAAAGTTGAACTTATTATGTAATTTTAGTATATTAAGTTGAATTTATTATGTAATTTTGAGTTGTTAATTTGTCATGTAATTTACTTAAAATATATTATGTATAAATTGTCATGTTCACTTAATATACATTCAAAGAGCAGTGATTATAAATTTTTTATTATAAAAAAGTGAATTATGTCGTAAATTTCTCACAAAAGAAAATTTATTATAACTTAATTCATTTTAAAAATTTTATTAATTTAAATTAGTGCAATTTTTGCGAAATTAAAAATTATAAAAGAAATGTTATATTAAACAATGTTAAATTAATTTAGCAGAAATTTTTATCCGAATAATTATTATAAACGCAATAGAATTATATTATCACTCTAAATCAATTTTAATAATATTTTCATTAAAATGATTTAAAATAAATCTAGTTTAATATTTGTTTTTTAAAAATTAAATAATTACTGTTATTAGTTTATTACTACTACCACCACTCAAAGTTTTGGATATCGTTTCTTATTGGCTGGTATGTACCGTACCGAATCAAAATTAGTACGAAATGGGAAGTCGGTTATACCGAATTTAAATATCGATCGGTACCGGCTTGTTTTAGATAGTATCAAAGCTATCGACCAGTATTTAAAATGTCGATAAAATGTCGATCGGTACCGAAAATTTTAAAAATTGAGGAAATTTTTTACAAAATTTTCAAAAAATTTTAAACTTGTCCTCCCTCCCTCCGGCCTCATCTTCCCGTCTCTTTCTTAAAAGTTTTTAATTAGTTATTTTATTTATTTCAATTTTTATAATTATTGTGAATTTTAAAATTTTGTTTTTAAAATAAAAATAAAAATATTTATTTTTAATAATAATTATAAATTAAATAAAACTAAAAAATAAATTATTTTTATTTAAACTTATTTTAATGTTTTATTTAATAATTTTTAATAATGTAATAATAAAAATATTTTATTTTTAAAATAAATAATTTAAAAATATTTTTATAAACTAAAATTTATTTTATATATATTTGTAATTATTAAATCAAAATTTATTTTAAATTTATAGATTTTAAAAATAGATTTTAAATTTAATTATATTTATTAATAATTTATAAATTGAATTAAAATTGTGATTATTATTTATTATGATGATTTTTAAAGACATTGTTAAAAATATACAGTATAACAATAAAATATGACAATAGACTATTTTATAATTTTTTAAAAAATTCAAAAGCTATTTCATAAATTTAAAAAATATCCGAAATAGTACCCAGTATTAACCGATACCGGTACAGTATCTTACCAAAACCTAATCCGGTATCAAGTTCGGTACGATATTCGTAACATTGCCACCACTACTAATATTTATATTCATATTCATATTATTATTATTATTATTATTATTATTATTATTATTATTATTAATTTTCTCCATTTTGTTATTATTATTAGTATCTTTTTCTTCTCTCTCTCTCATTCATGTGGATCATTTGAAAATAACCTCGTCATTAGATAAAGGTAAGATTGCATATTTGGTATTTTGGTGTGGTAAATCTATTCTAATCATCACATCAAATTTATATTTAAGTAATTAAATTTAAAATATATATTACTTTACACAAAATATATCATTAAGATTTTTAAAATGAAACTAATATTAAAAATATTTTTAATATTTATTTATAATTCTTATTTATAAGTGTTATAAATTTATTAATAAGATATTTTAATAATAAAAGAACATTTAAAAAAAGTACATAAACTTAAAAGTAAAATAGACCATAAACTTGATTTTAAAAAGTTAAAACTCAATGAAAATGCTTGAAATTACAACCAGACTAAAATAAATTACAACTACAACTAAACTTGAGATTACAATCAAACTAAAATTACAAAATATTAAATAAATAATATAATAATTAATTGTGAATAATATTTTATTTTAATTTTTATAAATAAAATAAATTTATAAAAATAAATTATTGTATAAATATAAATTAATATAATTAATAAGTAAATTATTGTAGAATACTCTATTAATTTTCAGAATAGGAGGTATCCCATAAAATCCGGTTCCGTGATGCTAGGCCTTATGGAAGTGTGATTAAATGATTTATTTTAATTAATTAAGAAAGAATAACACAACGTTAATAGATAATTATCTTTTTCTTAAAAAAATAATTAAAAACTAGACATCCAATTTTATAAGGTTTCAAATACTGAATTAAAGCCTTTTTTTTTTTCTCGTATACAACAATCCTTTAAGAGTTATAAAACGTGCAAATCGAATGTAACTTCCGAAATCTCCTCGCGTGTTGAGAATGATGACAGCTGATTTCAGAGCAATTCCTGAAGATGGCTTTCAATGGCCTGCGATATGAGAACCATCATGAACCATTAATTTTCTAGTTTATAAGGTTATATATATATTTATTTTTTAAAGCCAGCCTTGTATATGCCTTGCTTGCAGAAGGATCGCAACTTCAGTACCATAATACAGAAATCAAACACAAGAGTAGAGTAATTTTCATGATAAATCAGAAGTCAGTTGCTGTAAGAATGATGTATCAGGAGGAGGGATTTTTATCAAAGAATCTGTTCATGAAATTTTAGTTCCCTCAACTACAGGAAACCACAAAAATTTAGTATCTCGTTGTCAGAATTCAAAACCCGACTTTGGGAAGTTGGATGCCTCATGCCTGGTATCAAAACCTTCAACAGGTAGTTAAGATGTTTGGCCGTAAGAGTGATCTAAGTGATGAATAAAGTTTCTTAGTAATCATTGAGGTCCAATAATCGAAATCATGATTTAAATTCAAATATTTCAAAAGCAGTAAGGCATTGTTAGAATTCAAAGCTCTTTTAGATGTTGAGAACTTGGTATCAAAAGCTTTAACCTGTCAATAGTACAATTCACTTCGACCTGTAAAAATAAAAAAAGTTAGGAATTTGGCATGTATGATACAATCTAAAAGATTTAAGAAAAATAATCACTTTTCAAGTTGAATGTCCAGGAACCGAGAGGAATGTACGGGATAGGACTATAGAACTGAAGGTTGAATATGGTTATCTTCTAAATATCTGAATCACTAATCAAATGTGATTCCGATTCTTATCTCTATCACTATAAAAATACAAGATATCCATTTTAATTTTTAATATTTCAAGTTTAGTTTAATTGGTTATCGCTTAACATTATTTAATTTGATGTACCAGTGACCCTACGTAATAGGGTCAATTTTTCTAATGATCAACTTAGACTGCATAGAACTTCAGAAGACAGTTTATATCTCCACACCTAATTAATCCCCATTGTTTTGACATTCAAATGTCAACAAAAAATTCATTATATGGACAATTTTATTCAAATTATTTAATTTTAAGATTAAAAATAAATTTTATTGGTAACTAAAATTTGATAGACACTATTTAGTTTTAGTTTTAGTTATAAATAACAATGATTATCTAAGAGTTTGAAATTAATTAAAACTGTTATCAAGAAGATAAGTTGCTTAGTTAATTAAATGTCTCTTATCTTAAATTCTTTTTCTACTTTCAAGAAGCGGCTTGCTAAGGTTTTAATCACAAACAAATCAAAGATTCTTTTGATAGCACAAACATTACAAGGATTCCTTTTCAACCTTCAATAGAGTTACTTACCGCTATGAAAACTTCCAAGTTTTCTTTGTACTTTTAAGAGCTCTAACATGGACAAGCATGGACAATAGAATCTTGTCTCTACTTATGATTATGCAAAGATTGGTTTGATCAATGCTTCTAAATCTGGTCTCAACAGAGCCAGGTCACATGCTCTCGACATGGCTAACTCATATGATAACAATAACAACTACATTCTTGACAATGTCAACTATGGTCGCGATAGGGGTAAGTCCATTGCTGTTGCTAAGAACAACAGTAGCAATCACTACAATTCTTTCAATAAGGAGGCTTTCTGATAGTATGGAAGCTACGTTGGAATGCCAGGATATGATGCTTCCAACAGTATGGGAACTAATCAGGAGGGCAATAACAATGAAATGAAATGTTTCGACTCTTGCCTTCTGGTTATAGGTTCACACCTTACGACAGTGAACTAATTGATGATCACTAATCCAATGTGGTTTTCAATTCTTATCCCTGGCAATTTGAAAATGTAAGCCAACCATTTTAATTTTTAATATTATAGGGTCAATTTATTTAATCATCGCATAACATTTTGGAACTCCAGAGGATAATTTGCTTCTCCATACCCAATTAATCCCCAACGATTTGACATTCAAATATTTAAAAAATTCATTAGATGGACAATTTTATTGAAATTATTTAATTTTAAGATTAACATTTTTTATTATAACTAAAATTTGTATAGATATTATTTAGTTTTAGCTATAAATAACAATGATTATCTAAAAGTTTGAAATTAATTTAAATTGTTATCAAGAAAGTTGCTTACTTAAATGAAATGTCCCTCATTTGAAATTCTTTTTTCTAGGTTCAAGAAATAGTTTAGTAAGGTTTTAACCACAAATAAATCAGAATTCTTCTAATAATATAAACTTTACAGGGTTTCCTTTTCAGCATTCAATAGAGTTCCTTACTGTTGCAAGGACTTTCAAGATTTCTTTATACTCTTAAGAGCTCCAACACGGACGGGCATGGACAATGGAATCTTGTCTCCACTCATGATTCTGCAGAGACTGGTTTGATCCATGCTTGTGAATCTGGTCTCGACAGAGTCAGGTCACATGCTCTCGACATGGCTAACTCATATAATAGCAATAACGACTATGCTCCTAAGGGGCAAGTCCATTTCTATTGCCGAGAACAATGGTAGTAGTCATTACAATCCTCTAAATCAAGAGGCTTTCTAACACAGAAGCTACATTGGAAGGTCAGGATATGGTGCTTCCAACAATATGGCAACTAATTAGGAAAGCAATAACGATAAAGACAATGATAAGAAGTGTCGTTCAAAAAGAACAATCAATTTAAAAGTGTTGTATGGACGTTAACTTTTTATTAGGTTTTTTGCATTTTGAGAAGTATGGTCCGTAATGTTTTAAAAGTCTAGAAATTAAATTGGTAAGCCAAGACGTCATAAAATCAGTTACAATTAAATAAAATTAAAATATATTTGGAAGAGATTATTACTTTACAAAATTGACAACAAGATTTATTAAAATGAATCGCACTGAATTTCATAGTATCAGATAGAACTACAGAATTGAAGGTTGAATATGGTCATCTTCTAGCTATTTGAATCACTAATCAAATGTAGTTTTCGATTCTTATCACTGGCACCATGACAATGCAAACCATCCATTTTAATTTTAATATTTCAAGTTCAGTTTAATTGATCATCACATAACATTATCTAATTTGAAGTGCCGGTGACCCTAAGTAATTGGGTCATTTTTAGTAATTATCAACTTAAACTACATACGAAATGATCTGAAACTTCAGAGGACAACTTATATCTCCATGCCCAATTAATTCCCATTGTTTTGACATTCAAATATCAACAAAAAATTCATTATATGGATAATTTTATTGAAATTAATTAATTTTAAGATTAATTTTTTTAAACCAAAATTGGATTAACACTATTTAGTTTTAGTTTTAGTTACAAAAAACAATGATTATCTAAGAAATTGAAATTAATTAAAATTGATATCAAGAAGATAAGTTGCTTTGTTAAATTAAATGTCTCTTACCTGAAATTCTTTTTCTACTTTCAAGAAGCGATTTGTTAAGGTTTTAACCACAAATAAATCAAGATTATTTTGATATCACAAACATTACAGGGTTTCCTTTTCAGCATTCAATAGAGTTACTTACTGCTCCATATACTTTCAAGATTTATTTAAACTCTTAAAAGTTCCAATGTGGACGGGCATGGATAATGGAATCTTGTCTCCACTCATGATTCTGCAGAGACTGGTTTGATCAATGCTTCTGAATCTGGTCTCCACAGAGTCAGGTCACATGCTCTTGACATGGCTAACTCATATAATAGCAATAACAACTATGCTCTTGATAATGTGAACCACGGTCGCGATAGGGGTAAATCCTTTGTTATTGCCAAGAACAATGATAATAGTTACGACAATCCTCTCTATCAGGAGGCTTTCAGATAGTATGGAAGCTATGTTGGAAGGTCAGGATATGGTGCTTCCAATAATATGCGAACTAATTAGGAGAGCAATAATGATAAAGATGATGACAAGAAGTGTCGTTAAAAAAGAATAGTCAACTTAAAAGTGTTGTATGTACTTTAGCTTTTTATTAGCCTTTTTCCTTTTTGAGAAGTATGGTTCGTAATGTTTTCAAAATCTGGAAATTAAACTGGTAAGACAAGGCATCATAAAATATATTAAAATTAAATAAATTTTAAAATATAATTGAAAGAGATTATTACTTTACGAATTTGATAACAAGATTTACTAATATAAATCGCCCTGAAGTTTATATTACGGGATACAACTGCAGAACTGAAGGTTGAATATGGTTGTCTTCAAGCTATTTGAATCACTAATCAAACGTAGTTTTCAATTCTTATCTTTGACACCATGAAAATGCAAACCATCCATTTTAATTTTTAATATTCCAGGTTTAGTTTAATTGATCATCGCATAACATTATCTGATTTGATGTACCGGTGACCCTAAGTAATAGGGTCATTTTTCCTTATTTTCAACTAAAACTACATATGAAATGATCTGGAACTCCAGAGGAAAACTTATATCTCTATACCCAATTAATCCCCATTGTTTTGACATTCAAATATCAATAAAAATTCATTATATGGACAACTTTATTGAAATTATTTAATTTTAAGATTAAAAAGATTTTTTAAACTAAAATTGGATAGACACTATTTAGTTTTAGTTTTAGTTATAAACAACAATGATTATCTAAGAGTTTGAAATTAATTAAAATTGTTATCAAGAAGATATGTTACTTAGTTAAATTAAATGTCTCTTATCTGAAATTCTTTTTCTACTTTCAAGAAGCAGTTTATTAAGACTTTAACCACAATTAAATCAAGATTCTTCTGATAACATAAATATTGCAGGGTTTCCTTTTCAGCATTCAGTAAAATTCCTTACCACTCCATAGAATTTCAAGATTTCTCTATACTTTTAAGAGTTCCAACATGGTCGAGCATGGACAATGGAATCTTGTCTCCACTCATGATTTTGTAAAGATTAGTTTGATCAATGCTTCTGAATCTATTCTCGACAGAGTCAGGTCACATGCTCTTGACATGGCTTAATAAGTTGTATGCATATTTATCGTTCATATGTGTATTGTATGATTATACAAGTGTGATTTTGATACCTTTCTAATGGTGACAAGTTATGACTCGCATGTATGAATGCATATACAGATTTTATGACTTGAAATGTGTGTCATATGATGAATTATGAAATGGGAAAATGGTTAAAGGAAATATTACAATGCCTGGTATATTGTCTTAAGGGTGGATAGATAGGCATGTCTGTAGAGTTACAATGCATTTGCTACAGTTTGACATCAATAATGTCTTCATGTCGAGATTAAAGCGTCTTCACAGTTCGATACTTTCTGGTATCCATGGTTCGATGCCTTTGGTTATCCACAGTTTGATACTTTCGAGTATCCAGAGTTTTTATATCTTCGGATATCCATACTCACGGGAATGTGTAGGGCATGGAGGATGACTACTATGAGTAATCATTCAAACTAAGTGTTTCCCCACTAAGCTTTTAAGCTTAGCACGAGTGTTAATCCATGTAGATCCACGTATTAGAGGTAAGATACAAGGAATATTTGCAGGGACCAGGCTAATTGCTAAGAGTAAAAGTATCTTTGGAATATGTTTTTTTTATAAAGATGATTGTACATGTAATGAAGGACATTGTAATGTTTTCTTTTGGATTATTGTGTAAATGTAAAAATGTAATACTACTTTTAAATGATAATATTAAGTGATGTAAAATTTGGTAATTTGTATAGATATAACATTAAATAGAAATGTATGTCGTGAAATTGGTTCTCATATGTGTGGATGGTTGTAGGTTTCGTATAGTGGGTATTATAGAACAATTATAAACATAACATTTAAAAAGCGTTAAAATTAGACCCCACCATTACGAAAATTTTAAACCTCGTTTGTTAAGTACTAGGTCAAACTTGGCAATTTTTAATGTTTTTTTAATTTTTTTGGGCTCCAGTGTCACGTTATTACTGGCATGATAAAGTGGGACCTACTTTTGAAAAAATATATAAAAACACAAACACCTATATATATATATATATAGACATACGAATGAATAAATTAAGTTTAATAAAAATTATGGGTCCCATATTTATAAATAAATTAATTTTAATATCTTTTTAAAAATGAGTCCTACCTTACCACGTGAATAATGACATGGCATTCAGGGCCCACAAAAAATAAAATATTAAAATTTGCAAGCTCAATCCTAACTTAGCCGTTAATAGATGGTGGTTAAAATTTTCGTGATAATGGGGTCCAATTTTAACATTTTCTAAATGATATGGTTATAATTTTTTTAATTATTAGGATTGAACTTGTCTAATTGTGAAAAAGTTAGGATCAAAAGTGACCTTTTGTCATATTTTATTAAAAATTTGGATCTCACATCCCACGTTAGCAATAATGTGATAGAGGAGGCACAAAAATAAGAAAAAATAATTAAAAAGATACCAGGTCAGATCTAACCTAACAATTAATAAAAAAGGATTGAATTTTTCGTTAAAGTAAGGTCAAATTTTAACATTTTCTAAATATTAAATTTGTAATTGTTCTCTCCAAAATATCAAGATTAAATTTGAGGGCTGGTGAAAAGGTTAAATTAAAAGAAAAGAAACTTTCGATTCCTTCCCTAACGAAGCAAACTCTAGATTTTGGGCCTATGTGGGTGGGATTAGATATTGGTAGGCTCCTATATACAACTCAAGATTTTGAAATGAAGGCCCATTTAAGAATTTAAGATCTTGTCCCTTCAATGGGCTTAAATGGCAAATTGTTATCGGCCAGGATTGGCCCGTTGTACCAATATCGTCTTGTTTGACCAGCTTAGCAGACTAAACGGTCTGCTGAAAATGGCGACTTGGAGTCCTAATCCTATACTTCTCCTTACGATCATCGTCATTTCATCACCGCCATCAGTGGCATTACAGCCGTCTGGTTTGCCTCTCTCCAAAAGGGCCCCACGATTCCTGGGCAAGTACTCACACCCAATCACAACTCAACTTCGACATGGCTACAAATACGAGACCAAGTATTTTTACCAGCCCCTCGACCATTTCAGCTTCTTTGACCTCCCGAAATTCCGACGACATTACGTCGTTAACATCGACTACTAGGTGGGTGCCGACCGGCTGGGCCCCATCTTCCTGTACTGTGGGAATGAAGGCGATATCGAGTGGTTCGCTGTTAACACCGGGTTTCTCTGGGAAATCGCGCCTCGGTTCGGGGCCATGGTCGTTTGACTCGTTTCCCCTGAGGTTAGTCACTTAGTTGTTTGGTTGACTAGAAAGTGGAAGGTTTGAACTTTTTGTGATAAACGTTTGTGTAGTTAGTTTTTAACTTCTGGGTTCTGTTGTTGACTGAATTTGGACTTAAACGTGGATTTTCAAAGCACCGGTACTATGGGGAGTCGATGCCTTCGGAAGTAGGGACGAAGCGTATAGGAATGCTACTGCATTATCAAGAAGCTTATAGTAATTTTTATTTATAACTAAAATTAGATAGACACGATTTAATTTTAGTTTTAGTTATAAATAATAATGATTATCTAAGAGTTTGAAGTTAATTAAAATTATTATCAAGAAGATAAGTTGCTTGCTTGAATTAAATGTCCTTTATCTGTAATTCTTTTTCTAGGTTCAAGAAGCAGTTTAGTAAGGTTTTGACCACAAATAACTAAACTTTACGGGTTTCCTTTTCAGCATTCAATAGAGTTCCTTACCGCTCCAAAGACTTTCAAGATTTCTTTATACTCTTAAGAGCTCCAACATGGACGGGCATGGACAATGGAATCTTGTCTCCACTCATGATTCTGCAGAGAATGGTTTGATCAATCCTTCTGAATCTGCTGTCGACATGGCTAATTCATATAACAGCAATAACAACCATGTTCTTGACAATGTCAACTATGGCTGCGATAAGGGTAAGTCCATTGCTGTTGCGGAGAACAACATTAGCAGCCACTACAATCCTCTCAATCAACAGGTTTTCCGACGGTTTGGAAGTTGCATTGGAAGGTCATCAGGATATGGTGCCTCCAACAGTATGGGAACTAATCAGGAGGGCAATAACGATGAAGATAAATACTTCGACTCCTTGCCTTCTGGTTACAGGTTCACACCCTACGACAGTGAACTGATTGATGATTACTTGATTAAGAAGATAA
>JANVCL010000212.1:27501110-27516976 GCA_026546855.1 Erythroxylum incrassatum | reverse complement strand
TCTTAAAACACAATTTCATCTATAACATAATACATATACAAAAACACTCATTTCATTTCATTTACTATTTCTAAATTCCACTAAAAATTCGGGGTCTAACAATTTTGACTAACCTTTCTGTAAATAATTTTTTCGTATAATTCAATTCTTTCATCATATAATGTTTCGATTAGACATAGAACATGAAATAAATGTCTATTCTAATTTAAGTCTAATCATATTAGTTCTCCACCATTAGCTATCGATTCAATTAATGACATTTGTAAACTATTTACAAAATATCATTTCACCTTAGCCAAGAATTTCTTTAATCAATACTAATTAAGAACAACGAAATATTCTCCCTAATTATTTTAGGGTGATGAATCCTATCTTGACTATTTAACTATCTCTATACAGTTCATGTTACATCCAATGAATACCGATTAAACGACGTGTGATAAAATATATCATAAGTAGTATCAAAACATAGCAATCCCCATATAAGATAACTTTGATGACCTCAAGTCAAAGGATCACTTATATAATCATCACAATGAGAATTGTATAGACATACAAGTAATGTTCCAAACAGATTTCTCATATCGGATCTGTTCAGTGAACTTTTTTTCTAACAAGCACCTACACGTTTGTTTAAGTATCTCTATACTTTATCCTATGAGATCGACTATTTCCTTCATAAGAAAAAAAAACGTGTGCTGGTCTTTTAATGTTCTATTAATGTCTAATCTTAATAGAACAATGAGTAGGAACATTTTTAGGAATAATACATAAATGCAATATGAACCTCATAATTATAATCTCATTATAATTTCATTTGTAATGTTTCATATCTCATGGACTTTATCATATACATCTAAACAAGTACAAGATAAAGAATGTCTTTAAATAATTTGTCACTAAACTACAATCAAAACGATTGGCTGTAGGGCATAAACTAACATAAAGATCAACAACAAAATTCTTTTGATTAAAAGATTTTAAAGAATTGTTTCCAACAATGAAACATTGTAGGTGATATGGATTCATACATATTTTTTAAAACGTACAAGTTTTTAGGAAATTAAAAACAATTCCAGCGCACTTCATGGTTCATGAATCATTTGTTGAAGTTGAAAGAACTCCTTCATACCAGTATCCAATACAAGATTGGTAATGGTAAGTTAGCTTCCTTGAGGTTTTATAATTGTTGCTCCTTCTATCCCTTATCAAACTATCAGCAAATGAACTAACTAACCCACCAATACCCTTTATCTCCAAAGGTGAGCATAATAATTATTAGTAGTGAATGGCAACTAGACATTTTGAGAAACTCTGGAAATCCTGGTCCCTTACAGTCTAATCCAGTTATAGAGGACAACGTTTCAAAAAGGCATTAAGGAGCTTTACCCTCCTTTCTTGCAAAGAACTACTTACACCCCTGCCAAATAAACACCCTCGGGCAAACATTATTTGGAAGAAGAAGAAACTTCGTAAGGTCGCCACAGATTTGTTGTTAAACAAAAGATAGAGACAATACATAAAATGTATTACCTTAAAATTCCTAATAGATACATCATACGTAAGAATGCTTCAGAGTCCTTACATCATCTTTTTTTTTTCTATTGTCAATATTCCTTAGTCATTTGGAAGGCAATCCAGGCTCATTGGTTATCGAGTGACTGTAGTTTGGAGTACCAGTTAATCCTCAACAAGCTTGCATCCTCTAATCTATTAGGGATGGAAGCATGTTGAATCATAGCCCGTGATGCTCCATGTACACCATATAAGATAAGAGGAACTCTAGAATCTTCAAGAACAAACAGAAAAAAAAATGATAAAGTTGTGTCTAAACTTATGGCTTCGATAAGAGGACAACTCTTAATACACGTCACTTCCTAAAACATCTGGACTATCCTTAGCAGTGGAAGTACTAGCGAGGAAGAACTTCATCAATACTATTCCATGGTTTGATTCTTCGGCGGCATTGAAAATACTAAGAGATTGTTTCAGGAGGGCAGAATCAGTGCATATCGCATTTATATCAGGCCAAAAAAGTGGCTTTGAAAATACCAACAGTTTCAGAAGGAAAAACCAGTGCAGGTCACACTTTTCGCGTCCTTTAATATCACTACTTACAGACTACCAAAAGACAAGAAATATTTGGCATTTGATAAAAGATCCATTAATTTCTACTCTCTAAGGACACGATCTATTGTAGGTTGGATGGACTTGAAAACCTTGTAGTATGCGATCTCAGTTGGATGTACCGCATCCCAAAATACATATTTGGAAGCATCTTGGCACACAGGTACATACTTGTTGCACACTGCTCCTACTGCCAATGTGCCCAGATAACCACAGCAACCTTTGTTCACATCATCAAAGGCTGAAAAATAATAATATTAAAAAGTACACACACATACAGATGAGATGGTCATTAAGAGAATCGCATTAAATTAAACCACATGAAATTATGCATTTGAATCAATTTATCACCAGTTCTTCCAGGCCCATGAATCATGTTATCCAAGGGTCCATATGTGTCAGTTATATAAAACTTGGCACCATGAGTGCTTGCCAATCTCTCTTGCAAGTTATTTAGTTCTTTCTCAATCAACTGGTTGAAATCCCTTGCAGCTTTGGAGATATGATCAATGCAATGACGCTGCAAACTCAAAGATTTTAGGGTGATAACAGCCGGCAAACAACCAATGGGAGAAAGTCCGGTGAAAATAACTTTCCGTGCACCTTGATCCACCAGATCCTGTTGTAAATAACGTAATCATAAACATTAAAGTGATTAAGGTCTTTATTACATTGGTCATGGTGAATGATGCTAACGGTTATTATTTAAGACAATAATGAGCAATGAATGCTCTAATTCAGATTTTTTGATTGCATATTTAAAACAATAAATAGAGTAAAACCTGTAAGAACTTTATTGCTAGCTCCAGAACAAAGTGCTCGTACGCAGCGATGCTAAAGGTTAACTGTCTAGGAGGTGAATTGTAGTAATTGAGAACAAAGTCATTTGTGCCAGCACTGACAAGAAAGACTGCTTTACTGATGTGATGTTCGGTTTCTTGCTCTCCAATGGCAGACACCACTCTCTTCTTGAACTCTATGAAATACTCCAGTTGCTTCGGTATAGGAATGACATTCTGCCATTAATATGTAAAATAAGTAAACATTGCACTTCCATATGAATAATATACGTATATAGTTGCTGACGGTAATTTAAAACCCTTGCAACATTAAAGCTAAGAATACAATTTCGAAACTGTAAATTACAGTCTAAAACCTTGAACATACGACGTCAGTATTCTTTTCCTTAATTTCGACTTTCACTGTTAAAGAAACATTAAAGTGACTGAGGTCAGGAGAGCTAGAAATCCTAAATACATCTTGGAAAGAGATGATACCGCTATTTTAGGCGTGTCTGGATCGAATCCACTGCCAGCCGATGCAAAACTGACACCAGTCTTCAGCTCCTCAATACTAAGATTTGGATCCAAATATGGAGGCACATTCTCTTTCAATCCAATATATGAAGCTGTCCAGAGCAAAAACATCATCATATCTTTCCATCATGTGACTATTACATAGTAACAATAAGCTGGTTCGATTTCATGTAAAACTCACCCAAAAAGTCGGTCGCTAGGCGTCCGTTCGAGAATCTACCTGTTGGCGAATGGGCTGGAAAGTCCCTGCCATAAGGCATAAAATTAGCCTTGGCTAGGAGGGTAGGCCAGTAGTTATTGTTTCCAGTGTCCACAGTCGAATCTCCAAACACTAAAATAGCAGTCACTGAATTGTTTACAGCCCTTGTAAGTCCTTGAGCATCAGAATTAGCAATCCAGAATAACAATTTGAGAACAGGAAGAACACATTTTAAACAATTTCCCATCTCTGGTAAAACTTTTAAAAGCTCGACTTACTGCACTGCAATCCAAAGCATTTTGCTTATATACCTCACCAAAGTTACACTTGGTTAGTTGCGTTCATAATACGATATCTGTTAAAAGATATATTCGTATCTCAAACGACAATCTGATAAACAAACATTTATTACATGCCAATTTCTTTTTTCTGACAGGTTTTGGGATTCAATTGAAACACTATAACGCGCTTAGCTCCAATTTACAAAGGATGGGTAGCCTTACAAAGAGGTTCGTGAAGTGTTGTTTCCAATTTACTTGTCTACCTTCAATAGAGCCTATCAGCCTATAATTTTCTTCAAAATGCTCTTTTTGTAACTGATATTTTACCAGTTACTCGTTGTTCCAAATTACGATTTTCTACGTATTCTTGCCAGATTGCTCCTTGTCCGGAATAAAACTATGTCTCTCAGCATGATCGCTTCCACGCTCAAATTAGTAAAATAAGAGTAGAATTGGAAATTAGTAAAATTAGTAAACTATGTTGAAATTTTGGAATAGGAAACTAACTAAAATAAGAGTAGAATTGAGAAGAGAGAATGCAAAAGATATTTTATTGATTGATGCTCGTTTACATTGACATAAAGACTTAAATATATAGAAAATGAAATAACAATCTTAGCTAATATCTAGATAAAACAATTCAAATTTGAAAATTTAAATCTTAACTAGATAACAACTTTACCTTAAAAAATAAAATTTTATCCTTTAACAAATATCTTATCTTTAAACAAAATCTTCAATTTTAACTTTGAATCAATATTTCCAACATTTACTGGATTGATGACACTCTCAAGATCTGAACCATGGCGACCATGCTAAGCCATTCGTAAGTTTATGTAGAGAGAAAGCAAGTTTGTCTACAAAGCAAGTTGACAAACAAATAAGCCACAAAACTAACCAGACAAGCATAGAAGCATCCTTAGCAACAAACCAAAAGCAAGCACTTTATTCTTCTAGTGCACTCCCACGCCTAGATTCAGAACATTATATTATATTATACATCCCTCCCTCTTGTTGGTGGGATCATTGCATGCTCATGGATAACTTAGATTATTGGTTCGTTAATCTTAACTTTTCCTTTATCTAAGAAATCTGGATTGAAAGGTTCAATTGATATTAAACCGTCATAAAAAATGAATAAAATTAAATTAAAAAATTTAAAATATATTAAAAAAAATTGTCTTATTCATTAAAGAATTTGAATTTAATTAAAAAAGAGTTTTTAATTAATTTATTTTAGCTTATAAGAAGTCTTTATTTTATAAAAATTTTCTAATTAATTAATTAATTTTTAACAATAAGAATTATTAAAGTAAATTAAAACAAAAAATACACGGCTCAATGTTTTTCCTTATGTGACAAGTATCATATTTCAATGCCCTCCAAAATGACCTAACCATATTTTGTTGAAAAGTAGCCGCAGTTCATCTACTATAATTTAAGATTAATTTATATTATTCTTAAATTAATATTTTTTAAAAAAATTTCTGTTCAACGGTCACCCCATTATATATTTTAAGATATAGTATAATATAACACAAACCTATTGGTTCATGGCGTCCATGATCACCAAATTCCACGACCACTTGTTTGTTTCCATGTTTGGATAGTTCTTTATGACCAACAAACATCACGATTTCATGGTTGAACCTTTAAATCAAAATAACAAGAAGAAGACAGTTGCTTTATCGTTGGCATGCAACAATCCTATATATAGAACACGCCAAACCAAGAGACAACTCATGCACAAACATGTCAGAAAAACCACTAACTGCACAATAAACAAATCCTGAATTGGCTTTCCAATACATCCCAGAAAATGTTGATGTTTACTCTATTTTACTCGATGTTTTCTGTTTCTCTGAAAATAATATCTTCGGTAGTTTCATTCTGTAATGAAATGCTGGATGGAGATAGCTAAGCCTGCTTGTTGTGGAGCGGGTTGGATCCTGCTGGTACCCCTCTCTTGTCATCCAAAGTGACATTGCATGAGCCACTGAAATTGCATGAAGAATCAAACTGTGTGAAATTCGAAGAAGCTCCTTGAGCACCAACCAGACCACCAAGATGTGCCAAAATCAGCTGAAGTACTATAACAGCTACTACAACCATACTCACCACCGACACTTGCATGTGCTTCAATCAATCACTCGATGATTGAATCCCCACTACAACACGGACTCTCAGAACTGATCAAGAATTGGTGGTCTGACATAAATTCCCTTCAAGTAACAAGAAGTGAATCACTGAGCTTAGATAGAAGCACTGTAGGTTCTGCGGTATATAAAGACTACTCAACTGAAGAAAGGTGGAATAAATAAGGAGGCTTTGATCATGAGATGACTTGTAATTGCCTTGTCCTCTACTTCTTGTACAGTTTGTTGCCTTTTGCTTTTGAGCTTGGCTGCTCGCGAACCATGAAGGTCATGCAACAGGCTAAGAGTCGAAGGAATTATAGTACAATATCCTCCCGGGCACTATTCGGTGCTTTTTCAGAGCATCCTACGGTCTCACAAATGTCTAGACGACCACCTGGTCAGTTCCTAAGTGAACACCTTAAAACACGCTATAAATAAAAATTTGTCTTGGGGGCCAGCCTGAGATAATCAATTTCATTTCACTTTTGGACATTTACATACTCAATTTTAATAACCCATAATTCCATTCTAATAAGAATAAAAGGGCTGGCAATGACAAGGGCTCGTAAAGGGTGGTTGAAATAGTATTTCTAAAAATTTAAGTTATTTACCCCGTTTTACTGTAGGACTTCAGACTACATGTGATGATGATAATGACTTCTTTCTATTATATGTAAATTAGTTTCTTGATAATACTCAAAATATTACAACAACAATAACCCGATAAAAGCTGAGTCCAGATCTTCTTTCCAATATTATGATGTCTTATTGTGTCCAATAAATCTCAGCCGTTTATTTATGTGGGTCCCGCATGTAACCCACGTGGGACCTACAAAATAAATGGCTGAAATTTTATGAGACAGAATAAGACAGAGTAAAACTGGACAGAAGATCTGGTCTCATAAAAGCCTCCTTGAATACAAAGTTTCAAAAGGTTTAAAAGTAAGTAATCTTATCCTTATCTAGTAACGAGATTGTTTCTAATACAACATTTAAAAAAGTTATCTTAGTCACTGTCAGTATCTTAGCCTATGTTGACCAAATTCAGCATGCCATAGTTAGTTTCAACCGAACCGTGCCTGGCCACCGAACCCGGTATGAGCAACTTATCAGATGGTCCACACCAACTCCTGACTGGGTGAAACTCAACACAGACGGAGCTTGAAAGCGCTCACCCCCCTCAGCCTCTGCAGGGGGACTAATTCGAGACAGCAATGGGCACTGGAAGGGTGGATTTGTTCAGAACCTAAGCTAGTGCTCCCCACTTGCAGCTGAACTCTAGGGTGTCTTATCCGAGCTAAATCTGGCCTGGGAGCTCGGTTATCTCCAGGTGGACTTAGAATTGGATTCTCAAGATGCGATTAGCCTCCTGTCTGACCCCGCCCAGCGCACTTCGTCCTTCGACCCTCTCCTAGTTAGCATCAACGAGCTCCTTAATCGCAATTGGGTCGTCCGTCCCCGTCACATCTAGTACCGATTGGCTCGCCAATGTCGCTGTAGGGTGTAACTTAGGGCTTACTACTTTTGTTTGCGTCCCCTCCGGGTGTCTCCCCATCCTTCCAGAAGACAGATCTGAGATTTGTTTTCCTAAACTAATTATGTAATTGTACTGGTTTTTTTCGATTAAAAAAAGTTATCTTAGTTAAGTTTTAGTACATGAATCCTAAATTGAACTTATATCATGTCAAAACTAGTTAAATTGGACCTATCTTATGCAATTTTTAAAATGATTTATTTAAATTTTTACATTAACATTTTATGGAAGATTTAAATAAATTCTTACCGTTATCTCTGTTTTTAGAATACAATTAGTATTATTTTAATAATATTACAATCCAATAAGTATTATTTTAGTAACTTTAGAGTGTAAAATGATACAAAAATGATGGTAGGAAATTATTTAAACTTTTTAGCAAAACGTTGAGGTGTAAATCATCATTTTCATCTCCAAATAACTTTCAAATTTGAGTCAAAAGGGTTTTTTTTAAATATTGGACGATTTTAAATTAGAACGATGTAGTAATTAAATCACTAATACGAATTATTATCTAATAACAGTGACTGTTGACTTTCTCATGAAAAAACAAAATTAAAATTGCAAAAGTTACTAAACTTAGGGCACTAATTCGTGCGGGCCAAGTAACGTTCATTGACTTCATAAAATTCTTCTAAGCTGGGCTAAGGTCAATATCCATTGCTTTCCTGAGATTTAATCATATCAGGCCCAAACCATAGTCTGAAATAATTGGTAGAAACTTCATCAACAATTGCTTTACACGAAAGAGAGTTGTGGATTTAGTGTTTTCTTCTGTACATTGCAACTTGCAAGGTAGCTTCCAAGTTGCAATGTAATGTATTCCTTATTTTATTTTTTTTATTGTAAGCCATGAAGCAATATGTACATAAAAAGTGACATTATATCTCAATTTTAGGAAAAATAATAAATCGAGTCACTTACAAACCCCTTTTACAAAAATTTAATAAGTTCAAGCAGAATTGATTCTGTTTGAATTTCACATAATATTTAAAATTTTATTTTATTTTCACTTCCTTATATATAGGGATATTTTGAATTTAATTAAATACCTCTGTGCATAAAACAAAATTCAAATAGAATTTAATTTTTAAAAATTTAACTCAAATTTAATGTTTTTAACATCATCTAAATATGAATCCAGTTAAATTAAATATGATTTATTAACTTTAAATTGGAATAAAATTGAACTTTTTCACCATCAAATGTTGACTTAGAATTTTTTAATTATATGTATATATATATATATACACACACTTATCATTATATTGTGAGACCCTTTTAGTAAATTACAATAATTTTTTACCTTATAAATGAATTTGTATCCAACTAAAGTGATTGCGATGACATTATTTAACATAATATAATATATAAAATATCATAAATTGACTTAGTGGTAAGGAAAGTATGAAAATATCTTCATCCATTACTATTCTCAACATAGAGACATCAATGTATAGATCATATTAAGAATTATGTCTAATTGGCTAGAAAGGAAATTCCATATAAAATTAAAAAAAAAGCACTAAAAAAAATATATGATTGCCGACGGACATTACAATTATTAGTCCCTTAAATGGATGGGGTCTTTGAAGACAAGTCTTATGTCTTCAACAAAGGCAACAAACCACGTGGTGGAGGTATCTTGTGCTTTGATGACTGGAGGCTTGATACTTATCTCTTTGTTCATGTAGCAGGAGCATCCACAGCTGAAGCAAACCATGCGAGGGACACATAATAAGTTACTGTTCTTTACTTTAGGTAACATGCTGTGTCCATTTAGGAATCATATGAATCAAGCATTTGAGTCATCAATACTCCATTTTTTTAATCGGTTCAACTTGTTTTATAAGTTTCTATTGGATTATATGTAATAATTATTAAAAATATCAATTCTAAAGTTGGTGAATTGCAACCCATCGTCATGATTTGAACTTGCACTTGGACCACTCTCTTAGAGCCATATTTACTCCATTATCATTTGCTCTCTAATAGGGACAGCTTCCGTATGTGCATGTATGACATGGTCTAATTTTTATTCATATATCTGCCTACTAACAAGCAGCAAGCGGTTTATAGTTATTTAAGAATGTGTCTTGTCCTCTATAAGCCAACCCTGCCTCCCTCTTTAATGTTGTTACTCGTCAACGTGGCTACGCGTGTTGATAGCTTGATGATTAATGTGATTCCATAACCCTTTTCTTACGAGAAAAGAGTCTGTAACTTGAAGACCTAGACCATCTAGGCCGGTAGTAGCTCCCTTTCTTTAATGTTCTTGTTCGAGTTTTGAGTCTTAATTTAATATACATGAAAAAGGTAACTTTAGGGAACTCTCTTTTCAATGATGGGTATGCTGATTTTCCCTGTGAAAAGCTAGAGTATTAAATTTGTAGATCATCAATTGGACCAAAATCAATGGTTGAATTCATCGTTAGTGATTTAGATCCCTTAATTAACTCCAAAATTCTAGGGATTATATTGAATAGGAAGAGATTACTTAGTGATTAGGCAACCCTAAGATTTGGAAGGAGAGAGATCACGTAATGGTAAGTAATTGTAGTTCCAAGTATTTAATACATGCATGGACCTGGAAGCTATTGTATTATTCTATGTGTATTAAAGTAGGCAAATTTGCTGGATCAACAAATTGATATTACATTTAGAATTTTGATAGTCCTCCTTAAATTTTTTAAAATGGAATAAAAATTAAATTAAATAATTTATCCCAAGAGAGTTATAAAGAAATGAAAAAGGATAAACCTAAACGCTAACGAGAAAATTTAAAAATAAAAAAATTGATATTTAAAATCTCAATTATTAAAAAACTCAACCGGTTCGACCGTTTAAATTTTAAAAATTTTGAACCATTTAACTTTTTTGTTCGATTATTTTAATAACTGTTGTTGTTAAAAAATAATTAGTTTATTAATTAATATATCAATTTTATAAATTAATAAGTTATTATAAAATTAATTAATATTAATTTAACAAAATTTTAATTAAACTTTAAATTTGTAGATTGATAAAGACAATCTCTTTCAATTATATTTCAAATTCTTTAGTTTATTCAATCTTTAATTAATTTTTTATGATCTAATATTGATTGAAAATTTTCAAACTTAAATTTCTTATCTTACTTGTTCAACTTTCCGTCTCATTTTTAAAATATTAAAAAATATAACTCTACAATAAAAAATTAAGATAAATCTAAGTATTAAGATAACATTTTATATTTAACTTTGTTTTAAGGGTTAAACTTGAATTAGGTTAGTAAACAAAAAATATTTGATCCTTTAAAAAAAGTTCATATCAATCATTTTCTTTGTTAATTTATTATTTATTAGGTCATATGCAATCCTTTTTAATAATATTTTCACATCAATGACCTTTCGCAGTTAGCTACTTATGGAATTGAAGGCATTGCCACCTATATGCCTTTGCTGCACGGCTCAAGTCATGATTGTAAATGCACTTTTTGACAAATATAATAATTCCAGCTTAGTACCTATCAAAGCTTGTTGGATTAAATAAACAACCACCGAAATCTAATCCACGACATCATGTCTGCTTCTGTACATAACTCGACAGACCGACAATTTGGCCAACACGAGACACATGTCTTGTGGTATTTAAATATAATTACGTGCTTACACACATAAACCCACGTCTATAGTGAAGAAGAGGGTTTTGTGATCTTTCTTTATTCCTTACTTGCGGAGGAGATTGAAGCATCTACACACCAACTCACTGTCCCTTGTCTTCTCCCAGAAATATACTAATCACTAGAGAACAACGTGAACCATTCATAGAAACAGGACAAGAAAAGGAAATACAATTGTAAACGGTGTTTACTAAAAATATAGAGTAAGGTGGTGAGTGTATCGCTTTTAGGGTTGTTTTGCACCGAATTATAGTGATTGGATGCACCTCATAGTCAATTATAGTTTCTTGAGCATTTGGAACACTTGGTGAGAAGCCTCCAATATAGTTAGTGTCATCTCAGCAAAGCAAACCTAACTGCCTGTTTTTTTTGTTGTGTCAAAAGTAGAGAGGGTAGGAAGGTGGAAGTAACGAGGCAATGACTACAAAAAGATAAAACTGCCAAATTATCTTACTTTTCTTAATTTTTGTGGGTAAATCAATAATTATAATTTGATATTTTATCCTAATTAATTATATACATATAACACAAATTTTTGTGGGTAAATTTTATTATATATATATATGATTAATTACAATTAATGTTTACATTACTAATTTATAAACTTAAATATAAAATTTTATTTAATTAAAGATGATGCGACTATTCCCTAATTAATTAAAATTATATGAATCACCTCACATTACTTTAATCGTAATTAAAACTAAATATTGCATTAAATAATTAATAATGCAAATAAATTAGATAACAATGCATAATTTATTTAATCTACTTTTGCATGTATAATGTTCATAAATTTATACATACAATTTTCAATTAATTACATATATAATGTGTGCAAATAGTTATTTCACAAATAAACAACTTTAATGTGCATAAAATCACATTATTTAATCTTGCATGTCTAATTTAATACAAATATCAAACATACAATTTTAAATGTATAATTCTTAATACATTAGAAAATAATTAATATTCACAAAAAATATTAATTCCAAAGAATTTTTTATAATTAAAATCACAAAAATTAGGTTAAGTGCTTAATTAACTCAACAAGGAACCAAAACATTAACTTAATTAATTATTACTTAATTAATTAAGAATTAAAAACTGAGAACGGTCATCTTCAACCTCTAGTTGGGTCGGTGTGACAAGACGTGAAAGAGACGTTGTAAGAGAGTGGGACAACGATGATGAGCTGGCGATGGTCATGGTACGCCCAGGAGAAGAAAACAAGATGCACGTTGCATGGCTGGTGATGTCCAAAATTGCCATGCAATCTGACGCCTTCTGTCCTCCTGGCATATATCACACCTCCAATTAGTACATCATGCAACATAATGTGCCAAAACATAACCATGACGTCCTGCATACACACCAACATCTAGCTCCTCTTCAAACATACCACACATGCATGTGACAGGCATCTCAAAAAAAATAGAGCATAATAGAGGATATGTTTAACAGACGCAAGGTAAAGGTATACATGGCTCTGATACCAAATGATTAACAATAACTCAACTGTATGTATTTAACGTAAAACATACAAGTCCTCTCTTATAAGTAAATAGCATGCATGCATATACATATAGGCATTAGAAGCAAGCGAAAATAATAACTACATACCTCCAGCCATTGTTAACAAATTTACTCTAATCCCTAATACAATCCCAAAGCTAAATGAAGTATTTTATTTTATTTTTTGAATCTTCTAACCTCTCAAACTCTCAAGTTAATGGTGTAAACTTTTCTAAACAAAAGTAGAAGGTTAGGGCAAAAATAACCCACAACTATCCATATATTGCTCTTCCCATTACAGAGGCAATGGACAGCAACAGACCATCACAACGTTTTTGAAACATTATGATGGTTGTGAATCATATGGACCATATATACACGGGAGAGTATTCCAACATAAAATGATCTTCAACTTGATATGTTTAGACAATTAAAAAAAGTTAAGAGTTTTTTTTCATTGCAGTGCACTCATAGTAAATTGCTATAAGACTTTCCTACTTATACTTCAAATATAAGAGAATCCTTCTCAACCATAAAGCTTCACAAGCGATAATAGTAACTATTGTATATTCACCCTTAATTGAAGAAAGTGCAACAACATCATATGTTAAATCCAAGTTATTACCTATGAATCAAAGTAAAATAAACAGTTTGATGTTTTATTTTGATTAATTAGTGATCCAATCCAATCAGTATCAATGTAGCCTAATAACTTGTTATCTTCTTCCCTTTTTTATTTAATTCTAGTAACTTGTTATCTTCTTCCCTTTTATATTTGATTCAAAACTTGTTTATTCTTTTATAACTAACATAATATTTATTTTGCGTATTTGAAATAAATTTTGTTTTGATTATATATAAATCTAAAGACATAACTTAAAGTTTGTAAGATGTCTGGCCTAATATTAGTAAGATAGATTCATGTACTCACTAGATTTCTGAAGACTTTTAGATTTGCATTTTATGTTTCATCATGTTTTTGTAACTACTCATTTAATATCAAAATAGTAGATATTGACTTGTAAGACTTCATGGGGAATTTTTTTAGCATATTTTAATATAGTTCCATGATGGATGAAAAATATCACCTTTAGATTGTTTTACTTGAATACAAAGAAAATATTCCATGCGTATAAGATTGTTCATCTTAAAAGTTTGCATCAGGACATGTTTAAATTCATTAGCATCCTTAAATTTATAGTAGTGTAGATTAAATCACCTACATATAGACATACCACAAGAAAGTCATAATTACTCCTATTTTCCCATAAAGGGATGGTTTTTTTTGTTTATAAAAAATTATTTTGTTGGAGATAGGAATCAATTTTCATGTTTTGTGCATATGGGGTTTACTTTAAGTCGTACAAAGACTTTTTAAGGTGATAAATTTTTTCTTATTGACCTTTAACAATAAAACCTTATGGTTGTTCTATTTAGACTTTTTTCTTTCAGATCATCATTTAGTGGTATAGACTTCACATCAAGCTAAAGTACTTCTAACCAAGGGCGGATGTACATTGGGGGCAGTGGGGGCAAATTTTTTCAAAAATATTATATAAAAATATGATTATTTAAAATGTTTTTATTCAATAAAATAAAATTTGCCCCCACTCAAATTTTTTTTATCCCGATTAAAATTTTGTCCCCATTAAAAATAAAATTTTGCCCCTACTCAAAAAATTTCTGGATCTGCCCCTGCTTCTAACTCTAATTGTGAATCCATAAACAGAACAACTCTAATAGTCTTCATATGAATAATTGGAATAAATGTTTTTCTAAAAGTAATTCCAATTTATTACGAATAGCATTTTGCGATTAAGTGAGCTTTATATTTTTGAAGCTTTCAACTTCGTTGAATTTTGTTTTATATGCCCATTTTAATATGATCAAATATTTTCTTTTAGGCATATCCATAAGCTTTCATATATTTTTCTTTTCCATGATGGTCATTTCGTCATTTATTGCCTTTCTCCATACTCCTTCTTTCATAGTTTTATCAAAATACTATGATTCATAAAAGAAGAATGTAACTTTACTTAAATTATAAATATTAGTTAATGAATGCACATTTCTTAAAGGTAAGACAAAATCAAATATTGAGGCGTCGATTTTAAGCTGATTTAGTAAAAGAAAACTCTTACTTTAGTTTTCTCTTGCAACTGACTTATGTATAATTTCATACTATTGAACATTAATAGATTTAAGAAGAATATAGCCTTTAAGTATGAATTCTTCATCCTTGTAAGTCCAACTTGCAAACTCTTCAAATACAATATCTCTCTAGATATTTTCAATTGATTTATGTTTAGATTAAGAAGATGATAACCCTTTGATTATCTATATAGTTGATGAAAATAAAATGTTTTCCTTCCATTTCAAACTTCTCTTTATTCCGAGAAGTATTTAGAGCATAGGCAAAGCAATTAAAATTTTTTAATTGATTTATCATTGATTAAGAATCTAGGCTTCAAAAGAGGACTTATTGTGACTACTTTATGCATAAATGATTAAGAATATGAATATCTTTGGTTCATACGAAATTAGGAAGTTTTTTACCTTGAAACATTCTTTCTGCCATTTCAACAATTATTCTATTCTTGCACCAAATCACCTCATTTTGTTAAGGTGTGTTATGGATAATTAGTTGACTTTAAATTTAATTTTTTTGTAATATTTTATGAATGGCTTGTAAATATATTCACTACCATGATCTAATCTAGGTGTCTTTAATTAATCTTCACTTTGTCTCTCTATATTTAAAACAAACTATGTAAAGTAGGAAAAGCATTTGAATTTTTCTTTAGAGAACACAAACACATCATTCTTGTATAATCATCAACAAAAAGGATACAATATCTTTTGCCACTAAGAGATAAGACCTTTGATAAGCTCTTAATATTAGTTTGTATAAGTTCTAATGGAGCGTGTGTGTTGGGACCCGATCCGGGAACCGGATCCCAACCGAAAAACGGAAACGGAAAACGATAAATCGAAAAGCGGAATTCTGAATCGAATGCGAATCGAATCAAATACAAAGCGAACGAAATAATCAAACTGAAACAAACACCGACATCCGTTGCAAACATGAAGCA
>JANVCL010000212.1:27456420-27489366 GCA_026546855.1 Erythroxylum incrassatum | reverse complement strand
AGAGACTTTCGGTTGCGGCACAAAGTTATGGTAAAAGGGTTTACATAGTTTTTTGTTTAATTACATTAGGCATCCCGACTTACCAGACTAATCCTAAGCTCCTACGACCCCACCTTAAGAGTTTAGAGGATGTAAATTTAGAATCCCAAAATTCTTCAGGTTCCTACGTAGCTTGTGCACTTCTGCGCACAAGGAGTCTTCATATACTTGATTATTCAGCTGATGATTGATATTGACTTTTCCCTGTTCAGCCCTCAAATTCTCTAGTAGCTCCAACTTCCACATTGCACTCAAAACCTCCTTTAAGAGGAGAGTCTTAAGTGAAGAATCTGGACCAATTGGTTCACCCCTCAAATTTATAGGTTTACATAGTATTGATTCTACATATATATATATATATAGGTAAAAGTATCCCTCAACTTTCTTTGTTTTTTTAATTTAAATTTAGTTTTTATCATTATTTATAATATCACGGTGCATTTTAATATTTTTAAAATATATTGGTAGCACCTAAAATCTTAATTGAGTTAAATATTTAGTAGTTTTTAGTATATGAATCTTATTCTTACATACGATTAGGAATTTGGAATTTATCATATACATATGTGATCTTAAAAATAATTTTTTAAATATTGATTACAAATGTGAATTTTAACTTAACATCTCACAAAAGGTCAAAATAAATACATAATATCATCTGTGTAAAGTGATACTAAAAATAACGATTTTTTATTTTTTAAAATATTAAGATAGAAAGTAATTACAACTTTAGGCTTGTATATGTGAATCTTACTATATTAGTGTTAAGTGACCATTTGATCAAAATAGCTTAAGTTGTTGTGTGAGGTCAACTTAATTAGTTTTATATGTTCACTAACACACCTCCTCAAATAAAAGCCTTTAGGGCTTGAAATTTGCACAAGTTCATCATATCTTGTGCTGAATAATAGGTAGGTAGTAGAATTTGAACTTACGATTACTTGGTCACAAAATCTCTGATACCACATTAAGCAACCATTTTATCATAATAACTTAAGTTGTTGTGTGAGACCAACTTAATTAATTTTATATATTCACTAATAATTCTAGAAATCTTGCGTTAGTGTGAGGAATCAATTTATAGTGAAAAAGTATGTTTTAAGGTAAGTTATAGAATGTGTATCTTTCGCACTAAATGAGTGTACTATAAGGGTCTCTGCATGTAAAGGACATGGGGTTGGCTATTGCTTTTAGTGGCGGTGATGATGATGGTGGTGGACGAACGCGTTGAGTGACTGTGTGCATGTCTAAACCCACATGGATATATATGAACCAATTGCCCTAGCCATCAATGATTTTCATAAAGAAACGGGAAATTCTGTATTGCCTTCTCGATTCAGTGAAACTTTATATATAATCGATGCCACTATGGAGTTGAATTTGGGAAGGTATGGCATCGAATGAGAAGTGGAGAACTGGTAAGGAGCATCTACATAATTGCGACAGCAGCCCATGATCGTAGGATATGGAGCCTAGTTAGTCAAACCCTATCAAAGAAAAATCTAACTTGTTGGCCTTTGAAATGAAGGGACTAGTCGTAACATGAGGTTGTGTCACGGACAAAAATGAAAAGGTCAAGTACCATCATCTCTTCGCTCCTTGATTTAGGGAAATTAGTGTAACTAGCAATTATGAAGGGATGAACAAAGTTGAGGTTCACATTTACCTTTTTTTTCTTTTCTTGACTTTTAAATCAAATCCGTTTTGGTTCAAAATTGGACCTGTAAAGGAGGAAGATCATGTGACTTTGAGAATTCATCTGATATGGAAAACAGTGACTGCGATTTTTATGTTGAAAGAAGAAAGTGAGTTTGTCGATATTTCATTTCACTGAACTTGGATGGGATTTCACCTTCAATTCCCACCATTGATTTTTCTTGGGATGCTAAGTTTACAGTTGAGATAGTGATTTAGAAGTCAATATCAATTATTGAGATAGTTATATGTGCAAGATAGTGTAAAAGTTTAGAATAAATCCACAATGGGATACTGTGTGTACAAATAATGAATCGGTAGATATAACTCCATAAAACGATAATGACCTAGTGGACATCTAAATCATCACACATGCTCGATTATAATTACTTTTTAGTATTAGTAATTATGATTACATGATTTTTTAAATAATTTTTTATATTTTTTAACACAACATTTCATAATTTATATAAAAACGTATTTTTAAAATGTAACATTATTATAAATAAAACTTAAGATATTTAAGATAGATTTCGTTACCGTGCCAACCAAACGGGACCTTAAGGAAATTTACAAAATTTGGTGACATTTAAACTTTTTTTTAATTTGTCAATTTTTGAGTTGCTAAAAAATTATATAAAATAATTTCTCTTTGAATTCAATAATAAAATAAATTATTATTAATACTCAAAATTTTAAGTCAAAATTATTTTTTTCAGAGAAAAATATTTTAACTTAATTAAATTTAACAGAATTAAAATATATTTTATCATCACATTTTAAATATTTTCGAATCATGCTGCAAGTTTTTCATTTTTTAAAATTTTACAAAATTTGAGCTGTCACTAAATTATAAAATTTAAAATTTCCCCTGGGTTATTTTCAAATTTTTTTTATCAAAGGTGAATTAGATTGTTATTAATACTTATACAAAATTTTAAATCAAAATTCTAAATATTAACTTTCAAATAAAAAATAATTTAACATGATTACATAAATAAATTAAAATAAAAGTTGAGATATATTAAATATTTTACTCAACATATTCAATATAATTTACTTTAATAATTAACAAATTAAGTATATCAATAATATCTGTATTTATTTATTTAACAGAAGTAATAATATATGAGATATATGTATCATAAACTTGTACTCATAAAATTAAGTGCTTGTTTCAAATATATATTTTGATTGAAATGGACAGTTTCGAATATTATCTTTCACTTAGTTATCACGAGCCTAACGAGACATCAACCATGCTTGATCGATGCTTCAATTTCATGCCAGCCATTCCTTCAATTAATCAAAGACTAAATGAAAAACCAGTTCATCAGTTTTTCG
This sequence comes from Erythroxylum incrassatum, assembly GCA_026546855.1. Classification (NCBI taxonomy): domain Eukaryota; kingdom Viridiplantae; phylum Streptophyta; class Magnoliopsida; order Malpighiales; family Erythroxylaceae; genus Erythroxylum; species Erythroxylum incrassatum. The sequence goes on along the minus strand of JANVCL010000212.1, from coordinate 27,486,288 downwards.
TAAGTGAGGCAACGATACTTACCTTTCGAGTGCATGTTTAACTTCTTTGGATTTCTTGCACCTTCGTCTAGTACAAGAATCCTTTTCCTTTTGATCTTGTTCTATGATAACGAGCCACGAACGCAAAATATGGACGGCACGCAAGAACTATAAAAAGGACTTATTGTTGTTGCACATGAATCGTGATATTGATTATGGGTTTGTCAAGCAATCATTTAGCAATATTAGTATCATTTCAGAAGTTTGACGTTGTAATCAAACGTGTTTGTTAGTATATATTTGATAGACACAAGTCATTTTCTTTATGCATTGGCAAAATCACAATTTCATCCTTAAAAGGTTTTATAGAATATATAACTTGAACTTTATCGTTTCAAAATGTTTAAATTAAAATTCAACGTGTTTAAAACTTTAAAATAGATTGTCAATGAAATTTTTTTAACGAAGTTAAAATTTAATACATTATTGTTAATTTGATATTTTTTTTGATTTTTTAAAATATAGTGAAAGAGTCATGATATAATGAGCTTTATTAATAAATTTTTTAAAAATGTAATACTTACTTTTTTTTATTTTTAATAATATTTATATTTTTTTAAAAAATTGAGAATCTATTTTAAACGTTTTAAAAATGTACACTTTATATCATTAAGATTCAAAATGTATTCATGATCAATTGAAAACTTTGAAATTTAAAATATATTTTTTGCCCTTATGCATTTTAAAGTATAGTACTTAAATTTTGGTTAAATTAGTACACAAATGTTGGTCTCAATACATCCCAAAAAAGGGTTTTTAGACCTTTTTGTTCATACTTATCCTTAAGCTTTTAGTTAATTAAAGAGTAGTCCTTAAATTGTTCCAAGTTAGATCAAACTTAAATTTGATAAAAGGTTCAATTCAAAGAGCGTGGTGAATTAAGTTTGAGATTGATTTAGCGTTGACGTGAAATGAAGTTCAAGTTATGTCATAGATCTAACCGTGCAATAATAATACTACAAGACATTAACACTTATTTTAATACGAAGAAGTGGTGTATGGACTAATACCATTTTCTTAATAAGCAAGTCATAAATTATGGGTGATCTAATCTATAGTTTACCAAGTCTATTATCAAAAACTAAGTGAGAACTTATCTTAATAGTCATTAAGTCACGCTTGTGTAATGTATCTTTTAAGATTTTTTAAATTAAGTACTTAACCTTAAAAAATATAAAAATATTTTATACAATCAAATAACAAGAACAAATAATGAATTATTGCTTAGCTCATGTGGCCCAATAACATCATATCATCTCCTATCAAGCAACTTCACTATGAATCCCCAACCAGCAAGGCAAGAAGGAAGGTTGGTGGATTATCGTGTTCTTCGTCGAGAATATGTTCATGGATATATGCAGCATCTTTGTTATTATGCTTTTGTACTTATAACTCCGTTTCACCTCATGCAGTGGGATAAATAGATACTATTGTTAACAAGTTTAGGTCTCAGCCTCTCGGGAGGAATATTAAGAGAATATATAAAATTCACTCTTTATGGTCAATGAATGTAACACATCCTTCAGATTATGCTTGCTTGCTTGCATATTCGTTATTCAGGTTATCTGTTTATTGGTATAGAGCTTAAGGGGATGCTTGGTTGATAAGTTTAGGAAGGGATTAATGAGTATAGAATAAAAAGTGAGTGGTTGGTTACTAATTATCATTATAGGGGCAATAGTTTGGTATCCTACTTTTAGGGAATCCTTCATATCCTCTATTGAGTAGAGAAATGAAATTCATTTCTTAGTAGTAGCTATTTTTTAATTAAAATATTATTAATAATTAATTATTTATTACATTATAATTAATTAAAAATAAATAAATAATTAGTTACGATATAATTAATTAATTAAAATATAATAAAATTTGATTTCCTAATATTTTTTACAAATCAAGTAATCAACCACTATCAATAGTAATGATAATTATTCCTTTCTCTTAACAAACCATTATAATTGTAATAATAATATCCATTATTATTCCTCACTATATTCATTCTCATTTTTATTACCATTCTCCCGCGCGAACCAACCGTTCCTAAAAGACTCAACTTTATATAAGTTCCCATTTCAGATTATCTTTATACTTTCTCAATTTGGGATGAGAAGTTTTCTCGTCTATTTGTAGTTGTTAAATTAACTTTAATTTTCTCTATTTTAAAAAAGATTTTCCATCATTAAAAGCTAAACTACAAGAAGATTTTATGATATAAATGCAAGTTTGCTTTGTGTCAAATATATATATATGTATATAGACAAGTTTGTCTCTTAATTTAAATTTGCTGATTTGCCACATAATTTATTCAAACTATATAATTTGTAAATTATTATTCATGTCTGAAAATTTATTTGGAATAAAAATATTGTTATCGAATCATGAATCCTTTATTTGATTTTAGTTTACTATCTCAATAAATAATTTATTTAAAATATTTAATATATAAATCATTGCATGTATCAAAAATTTTATTTAACATATATCTAAAAGATAAAAACTACAAAATCTATAATTAGATAATACTAGTAAATATCAATGATTAAAATTTCAACTAGTTTGATCAATTCAACCATAAAAATTTTGAACCGTCTAATTTTTCAATTTAATTTTCAAATTTTTGGTTATATTTATTTTAATAACTTTTGTTGTTAAGAGTTGTTTTTTTTAACCACAAAGTCACATATTCAAATAATGAAAACAACTTCTTTGTAAAATTACAAAAGGAAGGTTGCGTACATTATAACTCTCCCTAGATCCCGCAAAGCAGGGATGCTTATGTATTAGGTGCATTGACTTTTTGTCGTTGTTCAAAACCAATCAGTTTATTATTTATTATTTAATTAGTTAATTTTAATAAATTAATAATTTCTTATAAATTAAAATAAATCAATTAGTTTTCATTTAACAATCTTATTTTTCAATTAAACTTCAAATTATTCGATATGTAAGGACAATTTATTTTAATTATATTTCAAATGTTTTAATTTTATCCAACTTTTAGCCTATTGTATGGCTGTCTACTATTGTTTGAACCTTTTAAACTTTAAACTTCTTGTCTTACCAATTTAACTTCTAATTCAATTTTTAAAACGTTGTTGAATATCACTAAAATTTCAATACTTGTTTAATGAAATTCTACAAAATTACTAATATAACACCAATTATTACAATAGTATAATCTATTTCATAATTTAATCTGGAAAATGATCAAAACAATAATGACTTATTATGACATAAATTAAAAGAAATGTTGGTCACAAATAAATAAAAAGAAAAGAGACAAACTCTAGCTTTTGGGTCTAGGTGGGTTGGATTAGATATTGATAGGCCCTTATATACAACTCAAGATTTTAAAATGAAGGCCCATTTAGGATCTTGTCCATTCATAGGCCCCAAATGGCAAATTGTTATTGGCCAGTGGCAAATCCTAGCATCCACACCGTGTTTTTGCAAGCAACTGATTACCCATTCTACCGATATCGTCTTGTTTGACGAGCTTAACGGAATAAACAGTCTGCTGAAAATGGCGACTTGGAGTCCTAATCCTCTACTTCTCCTTACCATCATCGTCACCACCATCGTCATTTCATCACCGCCATCAGTGGCATTACAGCCGTCCGATTTCCCTCTCTCCAAAAGGGCTCCACGATTCCTGGGCAAGTACTCACACCCAATCACTACTCAACTCCAACAAGGCTACAAATACGAGACCAAGTATTTTTACCAGCGCCTCGACCATTTCAGCTTCTTGGACCTCCCGAAATTCCGACAACGTTATCTCATTAACACCGACTACTGGGTGGGTGCCGACCGGCTGGGCCCCATCTTCCTCTACTGTGGGAATGAAGGCGACATCGAGTGGTTCGCTGTTAACACCGGGTTTCTCTGGGAAATCGCCCCTCTGTTCGGGGCCATGGTCGTTTTCCCTGAGGTTAGTCACTTGTTGTTTGGTTGACTAGAAAGTGGAAAGGTTTGAACTTTTTGTGATAAACGTTTTGTGTAGTTAGTTTTAAACTTCTGGGTTCTGTTGTTGACTGAATTTGAACTTGAAATGTGGATTTTAAAAGCACCGGTACTATGGGGAGTCGATGCCTTTCGGAAGTAGGGACGAAGCGTATAGGAATGCGTCTACCTTATCTTATCTAACTGCAGAGCAAGCACTTGCTGATTTTACAGTTCTGATTACGGACTTGAAAAGGAACTTATCGGCGGTAGACTGTCCGGTTGTGTTATTTGGTGGATCCTATGGTGGAAGTAAGATCATTTTAGTGTGATTTTTGCTTGATCATTTTAGTGTGGTTTTTGCTTGATCATTTGTATAGTAAACATACTTTGTTTAATACTTGATGACTAATTATGGGTTTTGAATAGAACAGTGTTAGCAGCATGGATGAGGATCAAGTACCCTCATGTAGCAATTGGTGCGCTTGCTTCATCGGCGCCAATTCTTCAATTTGAGGATATCGTTCCGCCAGAAACCTTTTATGACATTGTTTCTAATGATTTTAAGGTGAAGTACTTGCTCTACCAGTGTTTGTTCTAGTAGTGAACTGTTTGATTTATTTTAGAAGTTTGTTATGAAATGCTGTCATCATTTTATATTACCAGAGGGAAAGTATCAGCTGCTTTAACACAATAAAAGAGTCGTGGGATGCAATAGTAATGGAGGGTCTGAAGGAGAATGGTCTTGCACAATTAACCGAAACTTTTCGTATGTGTCGGTAAGAAGAAAGAAAGAAAGAATCGAATTTATGGCTAATTATTATTTGGTTCTTGAATAACAATCTATAATTGCTGTCTAGTTACTGAAGAGGCATTTTGACAATTGCTGCCTACCTTTTATCCTCTTTTCCCCTTTCTCTTTTCCCTTCGGATTTTGTGAAAAGGAGTTGCTTTTTTCTTTTTTAATAGCTCTTTGTGTTGTTTGCAACTGATTGGTGATGATTATAGGGAATTGAATAGTACGGTTGTTCTCATCGACTGGCTGGAATCTGCTTATAGTTATTTGGCGATGGTGGACTATCCCTATCCATCTGCCTTCATGATGCCTCTTCCTGGACATCCAATAAGGGAGGTTCGTTAAGATTCTTGACCCCTTTGAAATTACCTTTTACCATTCTCTTGCGTGCATACATCACGATAAATATTTTTATGGACTTTGAATTACATGCTTCTGTAAAGTTTAATTTACTGAACCTGATCAGTAGCATTTTTATGAGCTTTAACTAACATTTCCTTTATGTGCGTCATAAACATTGTAATCTGTTAAAGCAGATGGAATTTATAGGTAAAATACTGCTTTCTTCCTTGCATATTTTTGTCATTGAATGCTTATGAGTTTCAGGTTTTGTGATAAATGCCTCATTTTTAGGTGTGCAGAAGAATTGATAATTCTCCTGATGGGGCTAGCATTCCCGAGCGCATTTTTGAAGGAGTAAGTGTTTATTACAATTATACCGGGAAGGTGGGCTGTTTTGAACTGGATGATGATCCTCATGGTTTGGATGGTTGGAACTGGCAGGTGCATAAGTGCTACAAATTACACTTTTCATGATTTGCCCCAGCATTTACTGTATATCTGACATCTTGTCCTTTGTTTCCGTTATAGGCCTGTACTGAAATGGTTATGCCAATGTCTAGCAGCAAAGATTCAAGTATGTTTAGATCATATGATTTTAATTACTCTGCTTTTCGGGAGGAGTGCTGGAAGAAGTTCAAGGTTGAACCTAGGCCTAGGTGGATAACAATGCAATTTGGCGGACATGTAAGAATTATGTGCGATGTTTTGCATTTTGAACATGTCAATGCCTTATTAATGAGACATCTAACGAATTATTACTATAGTCATTATTACTGTTATTTTTTCTATTAGTGGATATCTAATGAATGCCTACTTATTTTCTTTTCTTTTTTTATTAGTTGCAAAATGTTAGTTAAGTATAAACAATCAGCTGCAGATTTATGAAATGGATGTGTGGGTGGTTGTTGACAACACTCACCTCCATTTTTATAACCCTTACCTACTTCATTGGTTCTTGTTCTATACAAGTGGAAGATGTTTGACGGATACTAGGACGTTATCCCTTATCATACACTTCACTTTAACTTCAATTTTACATAATATGCATAGCATGCTTATGAAGTAATATTATATGATTTGCTTCTGATATTATGACCTTTAACTGTGAAGGACATCAAAACTGTCCTGGAAAATTTTGGAAGTAATATTATTTTCTCAAATGGTCTTCTTGACCCCTGGAGTGGTGGCAGGTATGCCAGTTCTTTCGTTTATTCTGCCAATGCAAGTTAAGAATGAACGCTGATGATCGTTGGAATTTTTGGTTGCAGTGTTCTGCAGAATATATCTGAAAGCCTTGTTGCTCTTATTACAAAAGAAGGTAATGGCTCACTAAATTAACAATTTTTGATGGAGAAGACAAAATTATGCAGTTTAGATGTGGAGGAATGTTGTGAGGATAAATTTTTTTACATTGTTCCACATGTCAGGTGCACATCACATAGATCTACGTCCATCAACACCTGATGACCCTCATTGGTTGTTAGAGCAGAGGGCAACTGAAATCAAGCTGATTGAAGGATGGATAAGCGACTACAGACAACAGAAAATGAAAGTGATCTTCAACATGTAGAGGGCATTCTGCTGAACTGAAAGCTACATCTCTCTTCCAGGTTGGTATCTAGCTTTGAGATGATGGAGGACACGAGTAGAAGCTATTAATGTGATCTAGTAACTAGTTGATGTGATTCAGATCATAATATTATACAATATTCCCATGTTGGAACCTTATAATTTCCCATCCACGCTTGTAAGTATTGCTTGATCGTAAGGTGGATAAACATGCTGCTGTATGTAATGCACGAGGTCTCAAACCTCCACCTTCTGGTTTCATTCTCTGGTTAAATGCTCTGATTTGGCTGAGCAGTGGAGGTTCTGTTATAATCACAGGTTCATGATTTACGTATAAGTTTGTTCCTTGATTTACTCCTTTTTCCATAATTTAAGTTTTATCGCAATTGTTGAATTTATTGAAATTAGTATAAAACATTTTTTTAGACATAAAACTATGAAATTTTATTTTAATATCATGTTAAAATTTAAATTAGATACAAACAATATTTTAAATATTTTAAAAACTGAATTAGTTTGACCGATTCGACTAACTTTCAAATTTAGTTTTTAATTTTTCCGTTTGATTTAGTTTAATAATTTTGTTGTTAAAAATTGATCAGTTTATTAATTAATAAGTTAATTTTTATAAACTAATATGTTTTATAAATTAAAATAAACTAATTAATATTTATTTTAAAACCTATTTTTTACTTAAGTTTTAAAATTTTGGTAAATAAGAAAATAAATTTCAATTATTTTTTTAAAATTTAAAATTTATTTAGATTTTAACTACTGTCTAATATCGAACTTTTTAAATCTTAAATTTTCTGTTTCATCATTTTAACTTCTGGTCTGATTTTGAAAACATTGAATATATAGTAAATTTTATACTTACCAAAATAAAATTTTTAATAGAAATTTTGTGTATTTTATAAATAAGTTTGTTTTTCACTACATTATAGCAAGTAATTATCATTAATTATAGTCTATAATAATGATACCGGTGAGACGATGATTTGAAATTATTAATTGTAGTCTATATAATTTAAGATTAGACCTGTTATTTTAGTTATTGTGTTTTTATCATGTTCTATTAAATTTTATTCATATAAATATATTAATATATGAATAAAATTTAATAGAACATGATTAAATTAGAGTAACTGGAAGAGAGATTTGACGTGAATCCCATTCAGTTCTAATCTTACGTCGTCGTTCATGGGTAAGCCCGTTTTCTATAAGCTCTCCCTTTGTTGCCAACTTAGTCCAGCTCCTATCAAAAAGCCGAGTGAAGCAACTGAAGCTGACTCGGTGCGTCACGGGTCGGTTACTCGTAATAGGAAGAGAAGGAAAGTGAACTCAAAAAGCCAAGAAGAGAAGTGTTGATCGTGGGATTCAGGGTTTTGGGTGATCGGAAATGGCGAGCCCGATGATGCATTGGAATTTGTCGCTGAAGCCTGGTGCTAAGGTCTTGCGAACCCCTCTGACCGACGAGTCTATCTGGAAGCAACTTAAAGAGGCGGGTTTTGATGAAGAATCAATCAAGAGGAGAGACAAGGCTACTCTTATATCTTATATTGCGAAACTCGAAGCTGAGGTTGGTTTGTTTTAAGCGTTTTCTTATGATTTTACTTGTTCTTGTTATTGATTGTGTGGGTATTGGCATTTTCTATTAAATGAAAAAAAGGAAATAAAGAAAGATTTCTTTTTATTGGTTATATTTTGAAATTTGAGTTTGTATACTTCTGGGAGCTAAGGGTTAGTTCTGAAATGTTGATTGGTGCGTTATTCTTACGCTTGTGTGGATTGCGCTTTAGCCACTTCCATATAGTGTTTTTTTTTCCTTTGTACATGTTTGAATAATTGAATTTCGTTTAGATTTATGATCTTCAACACCACATGGGTGTCCTCATATTGGAAAGAAAGGAGCTAGCTTCTAAACATGAGCAAATCAAAACTTCTGCGGAGGCTACTGAGTTATTGTATAAGCGTGATCGAGCTGCACACTTATCTTCCCTTGCTGAAGCAAAGAAACGAGAAGATGGCCTAAGAAAAGCTTTAGGAGTTGATAAAGAGTGTATAGCAAGTGTAAGCTTTTCATTTGGTAGTTTTCACCTTTGTTTATGCTCTTTTTATTGTTTGAATGAGCCTTTAGTTGTGGGTTCTTCTTGTAGATGGAAAAGGCATTGCATGAAATGCGTGCAGAAGTTGCTGAAAACAAGGTTACGGCTGAATGTAAATTGGCTGAAGCACACAAAATGGTTGAAGATGCCCAGAAAAAGTTCGCGGAGGTCGACAACAAACTGCATGCTGCAGAAGCTTTGCAAGCAGAAGCTAGTCGCCATCATCGTGCGGCAGAAAGAATGCTCCAAGAAGTTGAAGCACGTGAGAATGATCTGAGGAGGCAGAGCAATGAGTTCAGATCTGAGTAAGTAATTAACTGTAGCTAATCTTACGATTTAACTTTTAACTGAAGCATATATAATGTGCTTCATAGAAGCTAAGAATCCTGTGTGGTAAGTTGCTCTTGCAACGGTTATATTATTTTAAACTTCTGTGTTGCTCTTATTTCTTATGTGGAAAAAGAAGTAGGCAATAAAGTTGTCCATGTGAAACCTTCTAAACTCGTGAATAGCTAAATAAGTCTAAACCTGGTGGCAGTGCTGTTTTTCATAATTCTGAAGCCCCCAACTGTTTATTGGAGCAAAAGTTTGTTAACTTGAGCTTGCTTATTTTTGTTCCCTTAATGATCTAGCTGTGATGCCAAAGAGAGAGAGATCTCTCTTGAGAGACAATCATTGAGTGAAAGAAGAAGAGTGCTCCAGCAGGAGCATGATCGTCTGCTCGATGGACAAGCTTTACTCAATCAGCGGGAGGAGTATGTTGCTAGTAAAACTGAAGAGCTGAAAAAACTTGAAAGGGAGTTGGAGGCCAAAAGAAAAAGTATTGAACAGGAATTTAGATCCCTAAATGAAGAGAAGTTGAAAATGGATCTGACAGGGGCTTCCTTCTCCCAAAGAGAGGAGGTTGGGATCTTTAGTTTTCATGTTGGCCTTAACTGTTGTTACATTGATGTTCCCTTCTTTCTTGGAGGCATTACTTACTTTTCTTACTTTTACCTATGTGCAGGTTGTTATTCACAAAGAATGTTTGCTAAACAAGAGAGAGCAAGAGCTACTTGTTCTACAAGAAAAGCTTGAAAGCAAGGAATTTGTGAGTTTTTTTTAGTCTTAATTTCTTTTATTTTATTCTTCATATCCTTCTTCTCTTTCTCTACTCTTTTCCTTCTCATTTTATACTTTCCGCATGAAAATGCAGGTTGAAATGCAAAATGTTATTGCTAATCAGGAGGCTGTTCTGAGAACAAAGAGGTTGGAGTTTGAGTCTGAGTTGGAGATGAGACGCAAGTTGGTGGAAGATGAAAATTGAGGCAAAGAGGCGAGCTTGGGAATTGAGGGAAATTGACTTACATCAGCGGGAAGATCTGCTTTTGGAAAAAGAACACGACTTGGAAGTTCTGTCAAGGGCATTGGAGGATAAGGAGAAGGATGTGAAGGAGAAGATGAATAATCTAGTTGATAAAGAAAGAAGCCTAAATGTTGCCCAGGAGGATCATGAGTCAATGAGATCACTTTTAGAGCATGAAAAAGAAGAAAATAACAAGTTGAAGTTGGAACTTCAGAAATCGTTGGCTGCTTTGGACGACAAAAGGAAACAAGTTAACTGTGCAAAGGAGAAGCTAGAAACGATGAAAAGTGAAACAGATGAACTGTCTGCTTTGGAGATGAAACTTAAAGAAGAGGTTGATGTTGTCAGGACTCAAAAATTGGAACTTATGGCTGAAGAAGACAGATTGAAGGTAGAGAAGGCAAAGTTTGAAGCTGAGTGGGAGTTGATTGATGAGAAAAGAGAAGAATTAAGGAAGCAAGCGGAACATGTAGACAAGGAGAGAGAGGCCATTTCTAGGTTACTCAGGGATGAGCGTGAAAATTTAAAACAAGAAAAGGAAGCAATGCGGCATCAGCATAAGTGTGGTGTGGAGTCATTTAATCGGGATCGGGAAGAGTTCATGAATAAGATGCTACAGGAGCGTTCTGAGTGGTTCAACAAAATACAGAAGGAACATGAAGATTTCTTGATGGGCATTGAGATGCAGAAAAAAGAGCTGGAGAACAGTGTTGAGAAAAGGCGAGAAGAGGTGGAGAGCTATTTAAGAGATGAAGAGAGAGCCCTTCGAGATAGAAAAGAGTAATGAACTTCACCTCATAAACTCTCTAAGAGAAAAAGCTTTCCAAGAGTTGGAGCAGGTTGCTTTGGAAATGAAGAAGCTTGGTAATGCAAGAATGGAGGTAAACTTTGCGAGGGAGCAAAGGGACAGAGAATGGAGTGTGCTGAATAAGTTGATTGAAGAACTTAAAGATCAGACTGGGAAATTAGAAAAACAGAGGGAATTGTTACGTGTAGAGAGAGAAGAGGTTGGTGCTCAGGTGGAATACCTAAACAAGCTGGAAGATCTGAAACTGGCCTTAGACAACATGGAAGTGGCCGAGATGAAGCTATCGAATATAGAAACTAGCCAGCGGAAACTTTTGTCCATGAAAAGCTTGAAGTACAATATTTCTCTAAACCAAGATACTTGTTTAATTTCAAATGAAAGGACGTACTTTGGTAGTAATGGAGGCGGACCGGATTCGCACTTGAAACAAAAATCTTCTGCAACTTCATCATTTAACTCTGCACGTCCCTCTTGGATACAACGGTGCACTAATTTGATATTCAAAAATTCTCCTGAGAAGTCTACAGGTGATGGGAAGTCTCTGACACCTGAACTTGTAAAGGTGGCTAAATCTGCTGACAATTTGGATTCCTCCAATGGATATCGTTTGCATAAGTCCAAGTCATCGGAAGATTTTGGCAAGAGAGAGCGACATGTCTTTTCTGAACCAAAGGTGACACTTGAAATGCCACAAGAAGATGAAATTGCCAAGGGGGTATGTTCGAGAGAATCTCAAATCAAAGATGTGAATGAGATGATGTCTGAATTGATCACCGAAGAACAAATTCAACATGGAAGAAAAAGAAGAGTGAACTCTGCTTCGATCAGTTCACTGCCTGAACAACAAAAGAAGAATAAAAAAAGGATGCTGCTTAAAAAAGTTGCTGTAGATTCGTCTGATGTGGCCATAGACAACAGTACCCAGGAAAGTATACTGGATGATCAAATTCATCAGAAAGAAACTAAAGGGGATGCTGAAGATACCAATGTATTGGTTGTTGACAAATTCATCAAGATTCCAGAAGCTTGTGACATAACTGAACTACAGAATGTTTCCGGTCAAGATGTCCCAGAGTTCCATCAACACTCTGAACAGATACCTATAGCAGATATTACTGACGATGGAGAAACAAATGGTAATGCAACTTCAAGAAACGTGGGAAATTACGTGTCACGCTGTCATTTAGGGGTATTTGGTATGGAAGCATCGAAAGTTTCTGAAGAGGTGCTTCAGAAAAGTGTTGAACACACTAGTGGGCATTCTCAGGTAAGTTTAATATATCCAGTGTCACTGTTTACATTGCGTTGAATGTTTTTATGAAGATATCAAACGCATGTATTCTTTTCCTCCAATGATGGAACAACTGGTTTCCTGCTCTTGAAATTTTAGCTGACGGAAATTTACCTTTAATATTTCAACTTTCTATTGAATGAGATTTTCTTGTTGGTCTTCATGTTTATTTTATGCTGCTGTTACCTTTGGTATCTGAGAACATGTTCCAGTTTAATATGCTCAATTGCCTGGGGTTATTAGGATGGGACATTCTTAGTTCTTGGTTTTCTTCATATCTGCATTTTCTCTTTTGTGGTCAATCGGAACAACTCTTTCTTCCTCCATTTGCGCACTATGAACTTTAGCATTTCTGTTTTGCAGTCTCAAAAAGATGAACTCAACAAGGCAATCGAGGATCCCGATGGTCCTGTTGGCAAGGTTGTTGATAATGTTGGAGCAAGGACAAGGTCTAAACAGAAGTTGTAGATGTTGCTTGCAGTTGCAGTAAATAGATATCTCTAAGCAATTATAGCTATATGCAGTCAAGCAGTAGCCTAGTAGGTCTAGGTTGCGGGAAGTATTAACTACTGGGGCGGCTCATTAGTTGTGCCTACTGACTTCTTGGAGTCTATAGTGTCAATATGTAACCAAATTAACTCATAGTGTGTCAGGTTTTGGGATCTTAGATCACCTGTTTCTAAAATCCTGTGCGGAAGAGGGTTTTGAGAACAGATAAATCTGATCCCTTCTTCTGCCCAGTATGAGCTGACCACAGCCACATATATTGTACAGATTCCAACTCATGCTGACATGTTTTTGTGTTGATCTTTAGGGTGATGATTACTTGTGTTATCTTAGTATGGCAAGCGGTGTTAGTTTGATAAGTACGCTTATCTTAATATAACAAAGTAGCGGAAGTTAGTTTAGTTACAAAGAGTTTGCTGATGTAAGTGTGGTTTGTCTTTTATAGTTTTCCCCGATAAGCTGACGTTACAACAACCTCTAGTTTGGTAAAAGCTTGCCGATGATGTGTCAAGCCGTCATGAGTGGGATAAGAATACAAAATTGTTCCTCTGTTCCGTTTCCGTCTGTCACTCGTAAGAGTATATAAAAGTTAGATCTCTTATCAAATATGGGGATAAAATTTAATAAAAATTAATTAAAATTATGAAACTGAAGATTTGACATGTGTTAAAATACATGCATGTTACGAAAGGAAGACAAGACATACCCATTGCCGAGAAGTGCCTACTACACACACGTGTGCGCCTTTTCAAGCCAAACAAGCTCGTCAAAACTTAGAATAGTCAAACGACACAAATCTAGGTTTAAAGCGCACCCAAAAAGACAAAAAAAGCATTGAAGCACAGTGAGTGACCTCCGCCTCAGCCTCCATTCATTTATTTTCATCGGCGGCGAAGAGAGGGTAACCGCGGATAAGTCGTATAATGGAGAGAAGCGCCGCCATAGGTGGTGGTCTCCCCCACAATTACCTCCTTTGTCCCTCGCGTCCCACTGCTTGTTCTCTCCTCCCTTTCTCCTCCGACCACATGCTCCTTTGCTCTCCTTCTTCTCTGTCTCTCAAGGTAATTTCTGCTTTTGTTCTTTTGTCATGTCACTAAGTTGTGATTGCTTATTTAATAGTGTGTTTCTGTTCTCGTTTTGTTCGCAGGTTCAGAGGCCGTTCCAGCCCGGTAATGTTTCAACAGCTGTATCTCCTTTCAGTCGGGATGCCGTATTGTCTGGAAACTACAGGTCTGTGATTTTCGTTGAGAAACTGTTTTATTGTTATTGTCATTTGTTGGCACTTGCATTGCCCGAATAGGATCTTGTGGCTTAGGATCGTGCTTTGTTTGCAATTTCTGGAAAATCCATCTTCTGGGTCTACTCATTTCTGCTTGTGAAAGTCATGATTAGTGATGATCAATTCATATCTTTTCATAACAAAGGTGAAGGAGACGACTGGAAAGGATATCCTTTTCTGGACATCTTGTGTATCTGCTTTGTTAAGTTGATTACCATCTGGTTTTTCTAACTCCCTTTTTCTTTCGTTTTGGTTTTATATAGTGAAACGTTGGACTTGGCTGACATAGATTGGGACAGCCTTGGCTTCTCTTATGTTCCCACTGATTATATGTACACAATGAAGTGCGTTAAAGGTGGAAACTTTTCCAGAGGTGAATTGCAACGTTTTGGGAACATTGAATTGAACCCCTCGGCAGGAGTTCTAAATTATGGTCAGGTAAGGTATTGCTGATTTCACAGTTTCGTTTTCTTCACGTCTTATTAATACTATGATTCGTTAGATATTTGGTGTTGGCAATAATATAAGAGATACTTGCTGCATACTGTTGTTGTTAATAATTGGCGCAGCTTGGTTATTCTGTCAGTTATAATACCTTTTTCCTTCTTCCCACATAGGTCATTTTCATTTTTTTAGCATACACATTATGCAGCTTTGAAATGGAATCTAATCTAATTGGTATAAACAGTGCAGTACAAGTTTGCAGTAAATTTAAAAAGAGCAAGTTGTGTGTTTGATTTCTGGTACCCCTTCTTCCTCCTAATCTTAAAAGTAGACAAACTTGAACAGCCTCATTTCAGTCAAGTTGCATATTTTCATCGTTAACGAGTCGCAATTAGGAAGGATATACTTCTTTAACATGTCAAGGAAAAATTTGAAGCAATCAGGGTTTATCTTTTGTTTCTCATCCAATTCTAATATTTGAAGCGTACCCTGAATGAGCTTTGCGTAACCATATGTTAGAAATCTTAACAGTAAGATATTATGTGCGAGTCCAGATTCAGTTATCAATGCTAGTACGTTTAATACCTTTTTTTTTGTAGCAAATTGGTACCTATTATGGTTCCACTTTCCCTTGTATTATTTAAATTCAGGGATTATTTGAAGGTCTTAAAGCCTATCGAAAAGAAGATGGTAAGATTCTACTGTTTCGTCCTGAGGAAAATGCACTGCGGATGATAGAGGGTGCAGAGAGGATGTGCATGCCGTCACCAACTGTTGAGCAGTTTGTGGAAGCCGTGAAGGCAACTGTTTTGGCAAATAAACGTTGGGTAATGCTTCTATTCCATGCATTGTAAAGGTTTATCCTACAAGTAATATGTTTACTGAATTTTGACCATTAATTTCAGGTTTACTGAATTTTGACCTTTAATTTCAGGTTCCTCCTTCGGGTAAAGGTTCATTGTATATCAGGCCGTTATTAATGGGGAGTGGAGCTGTTCTTGGTCTTGCACCTGCTCCTGAGTACACGTTTTTGATCTATGTTTCACCTGTGGGAAACTATTTTAAGGTTTGTTTCATCTTTGAGCATTAAATGTGATTGAGTTGTGGTTGCAACATTGAATTATTGTGTTTTTTCACGTTGGCATTGAAATCTATTGATGACATTTCAGAAATATTGTTTCCCCATGTTGGTATAGTCTCCAGCAATGGATAAACCTTCCACCTTGTAACCCTGTTCTTTACTGTTGAGTTTATATTCTCTTTGAGGATATAAAATGTTTTGTTGATATGATTATTCTTTCTTGAACTGCAAAATATGCTGTTTGTGGTTGGCCAATCATTGTCTGCAGAAGTTTCTATTTGTTTTCTTATGCCTAGACTAGAGTGTAAATAGTTGAAATTCTTGAGAGGTTTTGTTAATGTCTATCTTGTGACACCATAAAAGGTTGATGATGCAAGATAATTTTTTTATGCAAAGTTATATTTTTTACACATTTATTCAGGAAGGTGTTGCGCCAATCCATTTGATTGTTGAGCATGAACTACATCGAGCAACTCCTGGTGGTACTGGAGGCGTGAAGACCATTGGAAACTATGCTGCTGTGAGTTCTTAAATGGATTTCGGACTTTATATGGCCCTAGTATGAAGTAGTATTATAGTGCATAAATGTGAATATTTGGGTTGCCCTATACATTGCCTATATTCTTTTTGATAATTATTTCTATTTGCTGATGTTGCTCTTTGTGTATATCAAATTGTTGTTTCTAGGTTCTCAAGGCTCAATCCGTTGCAAAGGCCAAAGGATTTTCTGATGTTCTATATCTTGACTGTGTTCATAAAAAATATTTGGAGGAGGTTTCCTCTTGCAACATTTTTGTTGTGAAGGTAATCCAAGGAATTAGCTTCTGGTTCTTTGTTAGGAATTTGATTTATAGCATACCAATGTCAACTTTTCGTTTGCAAAACTAATATGCATTTGCTTAGTATCTTGTTTATTTGGAGTGTCACAGCCCTACTAACTGAAAGAACATATATGGAGCTGCTAATAACAAAATTCACCATTGACTTCCGTGAGGAAATATGCAGTAAATCGTAAACTTCTAACTTGTCGGCACTATCATGGATCTGCAGGACCTGAATTGTGAAGTCTCAAGTTTGGGGCATCATTGTTTAGTCGTTAATTATGCTTCCAACTCACTATTTGACGAGTATGAGCTATCATTATTGCTTATTAGCTTGTAAATGCAGAGTACTAGCGATAACTAGCTATCTGGGATTTTGAATGATGCAGTGAGATTTGATGATGACATTAAGAACCATAGCTTGTACCATTCCTGCTAATCTAAATTATTGCTAACAATAGCTTGTGTCATTGCTTTCCTGTACCTTATTAATAGTGATTGCAGCTAACATGTTTTTATATGCTCTGCTGTCAGGGTAATGTTATTTCTACTCCTGCAATAAAAGGGACAATTTTACCTGGTATTACCAGAAAGAGCATTATTGATGTTGCTCGAAGTGAAGGGTTTCAGGTACCTTATTGTTGCTGTAAAATTTTTCAGACATTGGATTTAATGTCTATGTTTTTCTTAGATGTTGGCATCCTGCCCATGGCAATTAGTGACAAACTGACAATGTGGCTAAGATCGGAATATGGTGATAAAGAGCAAATTTTATGTTTTATACAGCAATTTCATTTCATAAACAGTACTCTTTGTTGATTCTTTGGTGAACCTGATATTAACTTGTTAAATGTCTGAACCTGCACAAGTATATTTGACACAAAATTGTTAAGCTCCTTCTCTCCTTTCCTGTAAAGTTTAACTTGGACAATCGTATGCTGCAGGATCGGACTGAATCTTTTTACTTTTAGATACAGAGGTTCATGCACTGAATCTGAATGACATGCTTTTTGGAAAAAAAACTGAAATTAATGCTGAGGATTACTATGGTAAAATATGCATTGCCTCTTTTTCTTAATCGCTGCACGACTTTGAAACACTTTTCTGCTATAAGCTGTGGTGCTCTGTTCAGTATTGCTGATAAATAAGAACTATGCCACCTCCATCATGTTTTTCTGTTGTAAACATTTGCTTCTTCATGTTCAGATAGGTGTTCTAGATTTTCCTTCATATTTTCTGCAAGCATTTTCTTTTTGAATTCCCCATTGGGGGCTCTGATCTTGACCTCAATAAGTGTGAATCAGTCTTGCTATTGCTGTACAGAATGATCATATATAACAGCTTTCTAGCAGTTAGCAAAGCACACTGTTGTGTAGCATTTACTTTCACAGTTCACAGGCACACATTGAATGTATGCTTGACAGGACATTGAATGGCTCCATTTTAGGTGCAACATCTAGTTTGTGAAATGGGCAGTATTTGCTAATCAATTCTTAACATGTTCACGAGACACCTGCAGGTTGAGGAACGGTCTGTAACTATTCATGAGCTGCTTGATGCTGATGAAGTTTTCTGCACTGGGACAGCTGTGGTTGTATCACCAGTTGGAAGCATAACTTACATGGGTAAAAGGTGACGCCAGACATAACCTCCTATCTATAAATTTAACTGTTTGTATCAAGATGAGTCAAGATATAAGCTCTTACAATATAGTCCTGCTACCAGAACTAGCCTATCAAATGTGATATCTCCAGTTGGTACTGAGTTTTTTGAATTGATGTTGCGTGTGCAACTTTTTCTCCTTATGCAGGGTGTCATTTGGAGAAGATGGTGTCGGTGCCGTATCGAAGCAACTCTACAATGTGCTTACCAGACTACAAATGGGTCTTATAGAGGATAAGATGAATTGGACTATGGAGCTGAGTTAGGCATCAACAACAGTAGTTTGCATTTTAGCTTGCTAAAACTTCTATCCAAGCTTGTTAGGCAGTTAAAATATGTTGCTTTAGCTTGCTTTCTTTGTTTTGTCCTTTGATGTTTAGCACTCTGTAGCATATCCTCAGCGTTATGTTCAGTTTGACAATGCAAGAATGTGTCATGGATTTTAAGCACTTGAAAGATCTCTCTTAGGAGCACATGTTTGCTTTATGACCAAAAGAGTACACGGATCAGCTGAAGTCGCAAGTTTGACCTATGTATGCCTACGTATTTAATTAATCCCTCTTAACTTTTTAACAGAGTGATCTTAAACTTCTAGTGCAATGAATTTCTATAGTATTTAAGTTTACTAAAGTTGAATTAAATGTTTAATTTTGAAACAAATTTGTGAATGAAATGCAAAATTCAGTTGAGAGGGCAAGCTTTTTTATTTGAAAAGTTGCAATTATAAGCAAAGATTAAAAATTTAATCGGTTTAATTATAAAAGTTTTAAATTATTAATAACTTTTTAATTTAGTTTTTATTTTAATAACTATTGTTGTTAAAATTTATGAATTTATTAACCAATTGGTCAATTTTATAAATTACAAATTTTTATAATCTAAAATTAATTAATTGATTTTTTATTAAAATTTAAAATTTTCAATAAATAATTTTTATTATTTTTATTTTTAATCAAATTTTAGTCAATTTTATGACAGTCTAATTTCAGTTGAGTCTTTTAAACTTTAAATTTCTTGTTTGACTATTTTAACTTTTGGTTTGATTTTGTAAACTTTGATTAATATGAAAAATTTTGGGTTTATTTTAAAAACTTTAGACAAAAATATTGTTCCTAAAAGGAATAAATTATACAAAAGAGTTTGCAAATGCAAGTAGGATACTGAGGTAAGGATATTTTAAAAATGATAAAGAATACATTAAAAATGATGCCGAACATTAAAAAAAATTTCAAATTTCGCTAAATTTTATAATACTCATCTAAATTACAAAAAAAATAATTAACGTTTTTTTCTATACTCTCAAATAATTCACAGAAAGCCAAAATTACACTTTTATTTTGGTTTTTTAGATAATAATTTCTAAAATTGTCCCTAACTCTTACAGAATTAATGAAAATAAAATAAACTTCATAATATAAACTAAGTTTAATTTGAATTGGTAATCACAATTCTAAAGATTTATATTGAAATTCTGGAAGGTGACATGTTATGACGTATGAACTTGTTGTAGACCTAACTGGGTTCATATGTGTTTTTCATTCTAGCCAAAAGCTTTAAACTATGAAAATCCCAATAACTCAAGAAAGTAGTGAAAACGCGTTAGATGACTTGCTTTTTATGGAGGGTATCAAAAAGTTTGAGCCATTAAAGGTCACATACATCGATTTCTTCTTAAAAGAAGATTTGCTTTCTATCAGTCAAATCCCTGGAATGCTTCTCTGTGTTTATCCCTCGAGCACCTGGTCAATATGAGTTGGTCTTGTAGTGTGATTAGTGATCAAATGTTTGATACAATCAAGCATAAAGATACTTTCCAAAGCTGATACAAATTTTTAACTCAAATACACCTCTTGATATGATACGTTTGAAAAATTAAAAGCTAAGAATTGTGTAACCCAAATTGCTTAATAACATAAGATCATAATTGGCAAAATTCAAGTCAAAATCAAATCAGCTCCACAGGCAAACTCAATATGGTGATTCCCATAAACTATATAATCGTATTTCAATATCTCTAATATGGTTTATTCAAGTGAGTTCAACATCCTCTGCTATAAGTGGCCAGCAAATCTCATTATGAAGTCAAAAGACACGTCGCATCTAATTAACTAGTTGATTAAAAAAAATTTAAGACAATTATTAAATTTTGAAAGATATTTTGAAGCTGAGCATCCCTCTCCTGTGTCCATCAAACAGGTTATGAGGCTGACACAGGCTAGTTTAGAAAGACTGGAGTCTCCAGGTCTTTCAAGGGCTTTCAATTCGAGGCTTCACTACATACTTCACCATCAAAGAAGATGGGAATAAATAGGGATGACCGGATGACAATTCCACGAAAAATTTAAAAATAATAAAATATTATATAAATTATAAATAGAAAATTTCTCTAAAATTTAATGCAGAAGATAAGATTATGAATAATACTTTTTCAATTTTAATTTAAATACATGGTATCAAATTTAGATTTTAAAAAAGTTAAATGAGTAACGATTGACTCATTTAATTTTTTTCGTGACAAAATTATAAATTATGATAAATTTCTTCACTGGTTTTAAAAAATTAGATTTGGTTTTTCATATCATAAAATTTCTAATTATATGTCATATATTAATCTCAACAATTATTATTGATTATGATTCTCAATAACAGTAAATGATTATTAAATAATCATCATCATCACACCAAGTCCAAAGCTTCGCAATGAAGCGGAGTCTAAGAAGGTCTGATAGTACGTAACCTTATCCTTTATATAATTGAGAGACTGTTTCCGATAAACCAACATATAAATGTGTCAATAAAAAAATGATGCAGATTAAAGAGTAAATAAAAAGTTACAATAAAAGATTTTTACATCATATTCACCGTATATATTATTAAGTATAATGTAAAAATCTTATTTATCTTATATGTAAATTATGAAAATTTGTGAAATAGCAAACAAAGCACAAAATCCCACTCATGCGGTGAATATGAAATAAAATAAAAAGAAAATGTCATTTTCATAACAGAAATGCTCCCACTGTTTAGGTCAGAATTACGTTGCATGGGTCACTACAATGAACAAGAAAAAAATTATTTTAATGTGACCACAGATAACAATTTGAGAAGAAAAGTACCTCGAGAATGGCATCTTTAGAAAAATCCCTTGAGAAGAAGCGGGGGACTTGATCGAGCTCTGAAAAGATCTCTGTTGAAGTTGACTCCTTCGAACGTAAAAAAGAAATGTAAACAAGGTCTAAAAGTTACCCTAATTCAAGTTTTGTTTAATCGAATTGTAAGTTTGAAAGAGATGGATCGACTGATTGAGGGTAGCGTGTGGCCTACCAACACGACCATTTCCTCCCCTGCCTGTTGAACAAGTTTGTGTACTTCTCTTTAACGTTATGCTCATCCCAAAAAGACTTAGATCAAAACAAACACAGTAACCACATTTTGTCAAAGTTCGTAAAGTTTTACTTTGTGACAAACTTTATAAAATATGAAAAAAATATAGTTTCCCCTTCTTGGAAAAAAAATGTATTTAGCTCAAATTAAATTATACCTTAGAGTATAAGAAATGTTCAATTATACTACTCAGTTCTTACTAAATTCAAGCATTAAGCACGTAAATTTTGAAGCAACCGGTAAGCTTATTTTTTTATAAACAAAAAAATCACAAGTTCGAGCAATATTTGTAAAAGATTGCGTATAATTAATGACGCTCTCCTAACTCTTATAAAGTGAAGCGCCGAGTTAACTGAGATTTGCCCTTTACTAAATTCAAGAATTAACTATTAAATTAAACCTTTTAAGAATTGCTGATTTAGTCAAATATTTTCAAATCGTATTTTTTTAATTATAATTATTTTAGTTTAGTTAATAAATTATTTAAGAAAAAATATTTTGTCAAACCAATCTTAGGATAATCATATAAAAGAAAAAGAAAAATCACTATCAATCCCCATTGGAGATAATAAAAGAACCGCCATTGACATTTATCCACCTAGCTCAAGTCGGCTGGCTTCTAGAGCAATTATTTATAATATTATTATTAGCTGTTTCACTTTCTAATGTGATTTATAGTTATAATATTCATTGTTTAAATACTGAAAATTAAATATTTAAATCATTGTATTATGCAAAAAGACAAAGCACAAGGTCTTCATAGTGACGCAAATGGATGTGACAGTGGACTTCTTTGTTTATTATCAAATATTAGTAACTTATATTGTTTCTATTTTTAACTTCTTATTGCTTGTTTAAATCACTTGCAAGATAAAGCGGTTTAAGAATTAAACAATTTAATCGGTATTAAAATATTATAAAATAAATTAAAAATTGAATAAAATAAAAAATTTTACAATATGGTTGAAAAATATTTTTCTTATTCATCAAAAAAAATTAATTAATTAATTTTAATTTATAGAAATTTATTAATTAATAAAAATTTAATTAATTAACAAATTGATCAGTTATTAATAACGAGATTTATTAAGGAAAATTAAGCATTGAAGATGAAATTAGAGTTCTCAACAACCATTTGAATAAGCCTCTTATTTGGGTTGAACATTTCTCTTAACGAGGTAAAATGGGTTTGAGTAATTAAGTTTTTTGACTTTGAATTTGTCACATTTTAAAAGAAATTCAAGTATTAAAGATGGGATTAGAGCTTTTAGCCACCATTTGACTAAACATTTTGTTTGGATTGAATATATTAGTTACCTGATAAACTTATTTTAGAATATATAATTTATAAATTATTACACACTACTTAATTCATGCAATTAAAATCAAAAGGTGATTACCTTAATATAGCCGAAAGATAACAACATTGTGTTACAACAAGGAAGAACATTTCTTGCTTCCAGGAATTGTTCCAAAGGAAGTACACATGCAACTATCAATTTATGACGTTCTGTACCTTGCGTACATGATAATAATTACGAAGAACAATTCAACCAATGATGGTTTGATCAAGTAATACACACACCAGACCCAGTTAGCCTTTAGAACCTGGTCTCCTAGTTGCACGGTCATGATCAAATTATGGTTTGTGAATGAGAACCAACCGTCTGATGGGTGTGGACGTGGGAATATATAAATTACTTAGTGGATATCTGGTGCAGATTCTGAACTAAGAAGGACAAGTAGGAAAAACCTTTCTCTACTGTTCTGGCATTTCCAATTCCTCCATTATTCTATTCATAAAGTTTCTTCTTTTTCTGTTTTCTTTCTCCTCACTGAAATCTTCACGTCTCTTCTTCTCTAGCTACCCTCTTATATATAGAAGTATCAGTTTCATTATTGTCAGGAGATAAAGAAGAAAAAGCTAAGCTTGTTTAACTTTTTAACAAAAACAAAGACAGCAAACATGGGTAGAGCTCCTTGTTGTGACAAAGCCAACGTGAAGAAAGGACCATGGTCGCCGGAGGAAGATGCTAAACTCAAGGCCTATATTGATCAGAACGGAACTGGCGGAAACTGGATAGCTTTGCCTCAGAAGATAGGTAAGAACAAAAATAGTTTTCGAATTTTTTTTCTTCTTTTGGCTTGGAACACAACTTTATAGTGGACGTAATATATAGGACTGAAGAGATGTGGGAAGAGTTGTCGACTTAGATGGTTGAATTATCTCCGTCCAAATATTAAACACGGAGGGTTTTCAGAGAAAGAGGACAACATTATCTGCAGTCTCTATATCAGTATCGGAAGCAGGTAAATTAAATGTGTTTAACATTCTTTAATCATGAGCTCAAGGGGCTTATGAGGAAGGGTAATTCAGTGGCTTAATCTTAATGATTGAATATGTTTAAATAGGTGGTCTATAATAGCTGCTCAGTTGCCTGGAAGAACTGATAATGATATAAAGAACTACTGGAACACAAGGCTGAAGAAAAAGCTCCTGGGAAAACAGCGAAAGGAGCAACAAGCACGAAGAGCAACGGTCAAGCAGGAGATGAAGACAGTAAGCGAGAGTTTCGCTGTTCCTGGCGTGCTAAATCTGGAAACTCCTTACTGGCCTGAGCTACCTGCAGTCATGCCACCTATATATTCTAGCCAAGAACCTTCAATCATGGACCAAGAGTATATTAGGAGCCTCTTGATTAAGCTCGGAGGAAGATTTTCTGATGAACTTGAAGAATCAAACATCAGCTCCTCTAAGCATACTCTTGATGGCTCATGCAGTACTAGAGATCATCAATTGTATGCAAATTCCGTTGATATACTTTCTTCCGCTGCTACGCCCCTGAACTCCATGGATAGTAAATCTTCCCAATTGCACAATACCGTCTACAATTCTACTGAATCATCTTTGAGTATGTTTGGAGGACTTAGCACAGTAGAGCTAGAGGAATTGGCGTACAGAACTCCGGAATTAGAAGGGTTGGAGAGTTTTTATGGAATGGACGTGGCTAACAGTAGCAGTGCAGGAGCTAGTACTACTACGGAAAGCACCAGCTGGGGAAACACAAGCTCTATGGTTTATCCTCAACTTGTTTCCGAGTTGGAGACTTGCTTCCAAAGCATTCCGCCAGATTCATCTTTCACAGACTCCATGTACTTTGGTCCACAATAACATTGCTGTACACAGGACTTGTGTAAATGTGTTCTAGGAGGAAATTTGGTATCAGAAATTCATGATGATAACCCTAATGATTTTACCCGAGAGACTTGCATGTTAATTGTCAACTTTCAGTTTTGTTTTGATCACCAACCTCTTGTTTTTATACTTCCCATATATCCATTTGCAACTAACAAGCAACTCATCAGATATGAATGTATGATGTTTGAGGATGGAATATTACTACTGTCAATTTTGTTGCAGAGGAGGTTGGATTTTTAAGTGACAGACCAGTGTTTAGCTGCAGGTGGGTCCATTTCTGCTGGCATCTTCAGGCAGTCATGTCCTGTTTCTGACTGCTCTACAGGACCCCTAAAGTGTGAGAAACCTCAGAATTGCACTCTACCTAATGGTTATGTGTAAAAAAGTAGATCTGCAATACCTTTTGATTCTAACACATGGGTAGAATTCTATGTTTTCCATTTAAAAAGTTTGTTCAAAGTCCTTGGTATAAGTTGGAAAGTTGCTTTAAGACGTTTTTGGCTATGACTTGCTCGGCTCTAGCAGTTTGTAGGGGCATCTCAATTGACTACATCCTTTTATTGTTATCTTAATGTCTGCAATGACAATAAGTAACTGTTGAGGGCACATGTGATAATGAACCTATCTCATGTACTTCCAATTGCAACAGAAAAAGTGTGGATCTGAATTCGATTTGAAGCTTTTTTTCCGGATCTAAATCTTTTGTTTAATATTATATTATTTTATTGTGTCCAATAAATCTCAATTATTTATTTATGTGAAGCTCGTATGAGACCCGCATGAATTTCGCAAAATAAATAGCTGAGATTTCATAAGACATAATAATATTAGACAAAAAATTTGGACTCATTTTCTCTGCCAGTCTTATGTCTGGTGGGTTGATCACTTCCTAAAGCATCAGCCTACTTTAGCTTCAATATTCATAATTGAAAATTTTTTGAACTTAGTTATAAGTTTTGATTATTAATATTAAAAATATGTTTTATAAACAATTTTTATTTTAATAATAAAATTAAAAAATCAATATATAATAATTAAATAATTAATTTTATTTAAATGTATTAAACTAATGATTATATGTATTCAAAATTTTAACTAAAAATGTGTAATTAGTGTTATGGTGATGATATATATTATAATTATTGTAATATCACAAATGCAATACCACCTACTGCTTGTCATTTAAAATTTTTTGTAGCCATTAGGCCTATATAAGTTCAAGTTGATTTGTAGACCTCGATCGATTTTTAATATAAGTAAACTAAAAACAAAAAGTGCTCTAATGGACAAAAAGCACGTATCAATATTTTTGGATTTACCTTATATTTTAAGCTCTGTAACTATTATAAAATTTCAGATATTTATATTATCGTAAATATACTTAAATAGGGATAAGATTCTTTGTTCATTTTATTTTATCCCTATTTTATCATAAATTTCAGTCATCTATTTATACAAAATTTAGGTAAAATTTACATTTAACAGAAAATCTTGGCTCACTTAAAGATGCAAATGACTTAACGATGCAAATGATCATACAATCCACCTAAATATCTTCAGACAAGTGGTTCTTCAAGGGAGTTGATTATATTATATTGTTGAAACCAAAGCATATCGTACACTATTAATTGAATGAAAGACAAACCAAGCGCGAGTCAAGCTTGAA
The DNA here is from genome assembly GCA_026546855.1 of Erythroxylum incrassatum. NCBI lineage: Eukaryota > Viridiplantae > Streptophyta > Magnoliopsida > Malpighiales > Erythroxylaceae > Erythroxylum > Erythroxylum incrassatum. The sequence continues at coordinate 27,460,008 of JANVCL010000212.1, read as the reverse complement.
TATTACAAAAGGACAAGATATTGGATATGTATGCTAATGAATTGACGAGGTCAGTCTTAGGTGGCCTCGGTCAAGCTCAAGCATTAAGCTTAGTCAGTGACTAATTTTCAAAATCAGTCACTTCTGTATCAACCAGTCAATAATTTTCTCTCAAATACCGGAAGAAAAGAGGTAATCTTTTAGAGAAAAATACCACAAATCATTTAGAATATTTGTAAATTTCTTTGTCACATAATAATAAATTATTTATGAGAAAATATGTTCTTAGTAACCATACTTGTTTATGTACTCCTTGCCTTGGATATATGACCGTATTTGTGATTCTTTTGATACAGACATGCACCTAAGTATCGAGGTAGGGATGTTCTTTCTTTTTTACTGATTCAACATGCTTGATCATGTCCATTGCATGCTATGACAAGTTCCGATATTAGTTTCATCACCATTGATACCCAAGACCAAGTTGCATGTAGACCATGATGTCAGTAATATTCTCTTCAGGTTCGGCACGATGTGGCTCCTCTCAAGGATCCTATAACACGTCATGTACAGTAACATGGAAGTGTAAATTCCTTGCAATAAAAGCCACCCAAATGCTTGAAAAAATCGGCTGTATGTTTGATGGAGTCGTAGTTGATAATTACTTTCCATCCACGGGTTGAAATTACGGTTGCGTACTATTAAATCTTCTTAAATTTTGTGAATATTGTTGTAGTAATTAATTACTTTTGTGAAATCTCATATAGGAGAAGTGTATATAATTAATTTTAATCTTACAAGTTTATTAAGTTTGAACTGAATTGTTATTGGACCGCCTTAAACTTAGGGCATTACGACTTTCACATTAGGAAGTTTAAAAGCAGGCTTTTGCACATTTAATTAGCAATTGTGCTAAGTGCTGGAGCTAAATGATAAGGAAAGTAGAGAGAATCGTTAAACAAAGAAATGTATAATTGCGACATCTGAGTCCTTTTCATGACTTGGTGCTTACTTACCATAAGGTCAAAGCCGGACCGACTGAATTAATTGAGAATTGAAATCTCTTGTAGTTGTTAAACATTGAATCCGTAATTAGTCTTCGTCTTGACTTTTCACCCCAAATTTTGTTTTGTAGGGCAAAGATGTTTTTTTTTTTTGTAGGGCAAAGGTTTAGTACTTGTTTTCTTGATTGGATTAGAATTGGCTGACATCGTTTAGCAAGTGGCTTGTCAATAGGAGCCTCGAGTGCATTGGCAAAGGCAACTATCAATTCAGGCCTTGAATATAGGATTGCTAGGTCATGTTTTAACGCTCTAGCAATCACAATCATATAGAATATGGCACGTTGGATCATTTTCCTCAATAAATGTCAAATTTAATTGCCCTTTATGGCTCGTTATGTAGAAAGACTTTTTAACGTATGACTAAATATTAGCTATGTTGTTTGTTTGACTTAGCATCAAAGACAAGTATTTAATCCGGATTACTCGAACACTTACGTGGTGTGCCGGAAATCGGATGGTTTACACCAAAAAAAGACGAAGACAAGTATTCAATAAGCTTAATTAGTACGAAGAGAAGAGAAGAGAGGTTGATGATTCCATATTCGATAAATTCTGTACCTTCCATTTCATACATATTTAGAGGACCCTGAAATCAAATATTTAATTTTAATTCAAAAGAATACAAATCAAATACGAATGTGCTCAAGTAAAAAATTAGCACTAAATGCATGCAATGGCTGTCTTATTTTAGACAAACCTACTTTTGTATACGTAAGACTGATCTATAAGCTTTTTCTATTTTGATTTCTATATTCTTCTGCTGTTTTTTCTAATCGTTTTAGTAAAATATAGAGATCTAAACGTTTCAAGAAACACCATGAACTGGCATTAGCTTATTTTATTCATAAAGTTGGCAAGAGAGGCATATATAAGTCTGCAGATATGGTTTTTCTTGTGGACTAACTGGAATTTCAAAACATGCATTGACCCAACAGAGAATTTTATTCTGCTATTGCTCTTTAGCTGTAGGAATAACTTTTCTTTCCTCCAAGCAGCCTTTAAGGAAAGGTTCACATTTGATCTCTGTGTGAATAATCTTGTGACAATAGCTATGTTTTTCTCCTTTTCTCAAGGCTTTAAGTTTGTTTACAAGTGTTAATGACTAAAACCAAATCCAATGTCAATGTTCCAAACATTCTAAACAACCAGCTTAGTACCAAAGCAACCACAATAAAATATTCAAAAAGTTAATCAAACATCTACCAAGAAAATTAAGACAATATCCAGCTGACGTGAATGAGCAAATCCCACATTATTGTAACTTTCCAAGCAACTTGTAAGCTGTTTTAGTTACACGCCAAAACAATTTTGGGCAAGGAATTAAGGAAAGTTTTGCGAGTCTCTTACCATCTGATACGGTCCAGATTTTTGTGCTGCAACTTTACACAATCCTTGAGGTTATTTTCAGGAAAGTGATACTATATAGTAAATAAAGATGGCTCCGAGAGCCAGAGAAGTATAACAAATCGACTAAGGTCAAATTGAAACAAAAGAAGTCAACTCTAGTTTAGGTTAGATTCCTATTATTTCAAAAAGTTCATACCAAATAATGAAATGACGGTAAGCAATGACAACAATACTAGAAAGAAAAGGGTAGATTGAGCACCTTGTTGTATTGTCTATATATCTCTTCACCTAACTAGACGTATGACTTTTGTATGCATGAAATAGCATAGGAAAAGTTATTTCTTCGCCTTGTTGATAAACAAATAAGGGTATGAACACGAATTTTATATTTCTGGACCTTTAAACATGCATTTCGACAAAATTAGAATGTGTGAATTTAATTATTTTTTTTATCGACGAAGTTCCCATGCAACACGGCAAGTTGAATCTTTGCAGCCATCAAGTGATTGCCAGAAAATATTAATATACGAGTCGGCAAACACCATTAGCATCGGAAAGAATAGCATGCCGATAGGAAGGAATAAAAACGGAGGAAAAGAAAAGGAACTAATGAATCCAAATTTAGGTTTCCAAAGAGTATCCAAAGAGGTGTCACGAAAAATTAGAATGTTGTCTACAATATTATATTGAGTAAATTAATCATGTCATGAGATAATTACAACAACAACAATTTAGTGAAATTCCACTTATACGAAAAGTTTGAAGAGATTTAATATTACACAACTTGACTCCTGATTGGTAAAATGATTATTTTTGATAGATCCATATGAAAAAAATGCACATATATATTAAAATAATAATATAATGTTAATTAATTATAAAATAAAAATAGACATAAAAGATAATAATAAAATAAAATAGATAAATACATATAAATAAAATATAAATAATTAATAAAATAAACATAGAACAAGGTAAATAATAAAAATCAAAGATAAAATAAGTAAATAAATACACAAATAAGAAAGAAGATAAGTAAATAAATAAATCAAAGTTCCATAAACTAAGTATTTGATGTTAATTAGATGATAGTTTTCACAAGAAGGCTATTAGATGATAGTTCCAACATCAACTTGGAGTGCTGTGAGATCTGAGTTTTGAACCACCAAGGGGGGAACGGCACAAGTCCTGGGTTTTG
>JANVCL010000212.1:27402187-27413865 GCA_026546855.1 Erythroxylum incrassatum | reverse complement strand
TATTGTTTAATGTTTGTAATAACTGAAAATGATTGTATTAACTGAACATGCTTCCTTTTAACGTGGGCTCAAGTTATGTACTGTTTATTCCACACATATGAGTGTATTCAAAAAAAATTGTATAATGAGTTTTGACCGACTGATGTAGTACGCCACCCTCACGGGGCACGGACTCGGATATCACCAACGATATCGGGTTCGGGTCACGCGGGAGTGGGGTGTTACACCATTAAACCGAAAGGTGTCGAATATCTCCAAAAAGTTAGCGAGATGGGCGTTGGGATCTTCATTAGACAACTCATAAAACTGCACACTACTCTTAAGAATGTTGAGGAGTGTCGGCTTGATCTCGAAATTGTTATCTTGAATCACTGGCCTCGCAACTCCTTGAAGACTGAATCCTGGCCTCATAAAGTCCATCAAAGTACTTTCGGCCCTTCCTTGTTCTCCTTCGTCCGTCATATTTCTTTATGTAATGTCTTGGCGCTTCGCTCTTCTCAACACTCATTTGTTCCTTCTGATATCTAATAACTCTTCATCACGAAATTCAGTATTCCTTTGCGTGTTCCTTGTATTCATGCACTTGCAAAGACATAAGGAAAAGTATTTAAAAAAACTCTTAAATCAAAGTAACCCAAACTAAACAAGATGCTAAACATCCAATCCCCAACAATGGCGCCAAAAACTTGTTGAATGCAAACCAAACTACTAATTTTATGCTCAAAACTGCAAGTATACGGGTCGTAACTTGTAGTAAGAAATGGATATCGATCCCACAAGGATTGTGCTTAGGCATAACTTAATTCGGGTTGTTCTTTGTTTAAGAAACTGAATCAATCAAATTTAAATAGATAAGTAAAATAATGACAAACTAAAGGTAAAAGGAAAAAACATAACATAAACCGAAATCGTAAACTAAAACTTAGAGAAAATCAAGATTAAGAATTAAGACTTGTCATTATCCCTATTTGCTCCTCTATAGTTAATTGATTCAATTTATACTTGGCCCAATATTTCCTAAAACTTTAGTTACCCTTTCTCAAGGTTCAACTAAATGTTACTAGTTAAATAAATTAGGATTAACTTTGGGATATCTTGATGTGAAAAGCTTTTCCTAAACATTCAACTAGATATGAAGCTATCCTATAGACAGTGTATCAATCTATTGAAATCTCGTCCTAATAAATCGATAACTTGTTATTTATAGGTCTATTAAATGTCAACTCTCGTTGTACATTTGACACAGATTACCAAGCTCACTCTCTCAATTTGTTGCAAGGTTTGAGCTCAATAAATAACACAAACATTTGTATTATCGAATCAACAACTAAAGGTTCACAAATAGTTCAAACAAAAAACCTTAAAAAATATTTTAGCTAATAATAATGTCATTAACATCCCCAACAACCAAACTAACCATGATAAACATGCTAGAAGAGAAGAAAAATTCAAAATAAAAACTAGACGGGGCAAGCTCCTCCTCTTCTTTGCCCGAATATGAAAATTCTGGATGACGGGATGCTCTTTGATCAATTGGGAATGAAAACCTTGATTCTTCACCTATCTCTAGGCTCTCAATTTGTCTTTTAACTCCTGGAGTCTAGTTTCCACCACCCTCTTCAGCCTTAGGGATTTGTGACATTATATATCATAAAACCTTTTAAAAAATAAGTGGAACCCGCGTGACTCCTCGAGCTAAGCATCCCATGATCGTGGGAATTATCTTTGTGCTTCACACGATCGTGGGTTAATGTGACAGAAACTTTCTCCATAGATTTCCCACGATTATGGGAAACATGCCCTTTCCCACGGTCGTAGGTCTTGTTCTTCAGCAGCTCTAGTTCTCTTCTCTTCTTTTGGTCCCTAGCTCAATCACAAAAGTGTCCACTCTCTATTCCTACATCAAAATGATCAATTTTTACCCTAAAACCACATGAAACACAAAAAAACAATCATGAAGATCAAACTAAACAAAAACACACAAAACAAGTCCTAAAACACAATAATACTAACCTATTATGCAAGAAAAATATGCCAAATACTTAGAAAAACACACACTAATGTATAACTATCAGTAACATAGGAGATAATTCCCATACCAACCCTATTGAACAGAAGCACTAAACTCGTAATACCTAAAAATAAGAGATCCTACCCATATAATGGTGTTTAATTGGTTTGTACTTATAACACAATAGTTAACCAACCTACTGACCAATCTGCCAAAGCAATAACTTTGTGTTATATTGAAGGATAAAAATTATAGCGGTCCCAAGTATGGACAGGTGGCAAACTCTCAAGAGATTGATAAGGGTGCAAAGGTGGCTCACGATTATAAGAAAAATGAAACACAACAGGTTGTGGTGTGACACAGTGTGCATGTGAAAAAGTTACCCTGGAGGCTGAATGACTGAGTGATAGTCCTTATATGCAACAGAAGTGGAAGAGAGTGGGTGTGTGGAGCTTGTGTAATCTCTCTTGTTCTTGGTTTCTAGTCTTTTCCTTCCCCTTTTCTGTGTTTTTCTGGTTATCTTTAATTTTTAGATACTACAGACTTAGTCATTTATCATTCCCTAAGAGCTCTGTAATTTTATGTATTGGCCGTTATTAATTAAATACAGAGACACAACATATTCCCAAATTTGTTATCGTGTGTAGCTTATTTCTGATTTGCAGGTGCATTTCATTGAGAGCTGATCACCGATGGCAGAAAATATTTGTATGAAGGAAATGTCTGCAGATATTAAGAGATACTCAGAGACATATCAGTTCTTAAAGCAAGAGACACTGTCGCTCAACAAAGGTTGGAAAGATTGGAAAATGTGTTAGACCCGATGAATAGTAATTTGGGGCTACTCAGCAAGTCAATGGATTGAGTTAGGATGAAAGAGGTTGCAAGATCTTCAGTGCAGAATACAGAGACTGTTTAAGTAGATGCTCTTTCCAACAACCTAAAGGCGAAGCAAATGAAGATTGATTTTCCACGATTTGAAAGAATGATTGCTCTCACATGGATATTTTGGGCTAAACAATTTTTTCCATACTACAGTACACTGGATGCACAACGGTTGACTGTTGCCGTTGTCCACTTTGAAGGCAATGTAGTCCCTAGTTCCAGATGCTTCATAAATCCAACCTAATACCTATATGGACCTCTCTCACACAAGCCATTGAGGAGCATTTTGGACCGTCAAGGTTTGAGTCACATCGGGCCTGATTGCACAAGCTGATATAGATTGGGTTAGTAGCTGATTATTAGACCCAGTTCATGGTCTTAAAAAATCGATCTGATGGCTTTAACGAGGAAGTTATTTTCGATTATTTTATCAGTGGGTTCAAGGAACAAGAGTGACCTGGTAGATCAAGAGCCCAGATCCCTCGTTGTTGTAGGGGGTTAGTATGCCTATATGATGAGAGGTTTGTCTTGGGTAGTTTTGCAGTTTTGAGTCGCCCAAAACTCTTCAACCCGCTTCATAAAACCTAGGTTGGAGCATCATCCAGTAGTTTTTCTCGCGCTCTAGGTCTGTCTGGTCCTTGTTACCACCACTACTACTAGCACCACCAAAGGTCTCAAAACCTATACCTAACCTTTCACCACCTATTTTTCGAATCACTCCTACAGACGTGACAAGTGGCTCTGTTTCACCTATGATGAGAAATATCACAGAGGGCATAAATTCCATAATAAACAAATAATGTTGTTCTTGCCTGAATTAGATGAACCCGCTGATGATTCTCCAACACCAATACCTGAAAATGAAGAAAGCCACACCCATCATCACTTGTCTCTTCAAGCGATGAGTGGGTTACGGTGTGGCACCACAATCCATTACGTGGGTAATGTGAAATGTACACGTGTCAAAGACTTGTTTGATGGGAAGCTCTGATAAGAGTCTATATTCTCTGTCCAATATTATGGTATTTTATTGTGTCTAATAAATCTCAGTCATTTATTTATGTGGGTCTCGCATGGGATCCGCATGAGACCCGCAAAATAAATAGTTGAGATTTCATGAGACAAAATAAGACAGAGTAATATTGGACAAAAAATCTGAGCTTATCTGATAACTTCATTCAACCCAGAGTGGCTGCATATTTAAAACTTCCTATTGAATCAACTAGAGGAGTCCGAGTGATGGTAGGCAATGGGTAGTATTTGACATTTGAGGGAGTAATTTGTGATCTACCAATTTGGATTGACAGGTACTTGTTTCATTAATGATTTATATTTTGGCAGTATCTGCTAATGATGTGGTGATTGGAGCATCATAGTTAGCAACACTGGGGCCTCATTGCAGACTACAGAGACGCCTATGTCGAATTTTATGATGGAAATAAGCTAATAACACTGCAAGGCACCCGCAACGAATAGACTAACGTTGCCACTTATCATCATTTTTAGCAAATTTCGGCTATAAAATCAATTCATGAGTTGTATATGATGACATGCTTCCCCTTGGACACGTTGACTCCTGATTCGTTGGAGTAACCTGAAGGAATACCAGATGATCTAAGCAGATTATTACAGGAGTTTGCTAAAGTGTTTGATACACCTCGCGGGCTACTACCCTCCTTGTACTCATGATCACTCAATTCCTCTACAAGACGGCACTGGTGCTATTAAAGTTAGACCATAGAGGAATCTTTTTTCTCAGAAGGTTAGGATAGAACGCTTGGTTAAAGAAATGTTGTCCGAACAGCCCAATATGAGTCCTTTTTCTGCACCAATAATTTTAGTAAAGAAAAAGGATGGCACCTGGAGGCTTTGTACTAACTACAAGGTTTTGGATGTTATTACTATCAAGGACTCCTACCTAGTTTCCACTGTGGATGAGTTGCTAGATGAATTACATAGGTCAAACTTTTCTCCAAATTGGATCTCAAATCAAGGTATCACTAAATATTGGTGCAACCAGAGGATAGGCAGAAGACAATATTTAGAACCCATCATGTGCATTATGAATGGTTAGTCATGCCATTTGGCCTCACAAATGCTCCTGCAACTTTTTATGCTATCATGAATGAGATATTTCAACCCTATTTGCAAAAGTTTGTATTTATGTTTTTTTATGACATTGTTTTATAGTTCCAGTTGGGTTCTGCACTTGGATCATTTACGACTGGTGTTGGAATGTCTGCAGCAACAACACCTTTATGCTAAATTATCCAAATGCCTGTTTGAACAAAAAATTGAATATTTAGGTCAAACCGTATCTAGGCAAAGGATAGAAATATATCTTGAGAAAATTAAAGCTTTGAAAGAATGCTCCCTACCTACCAATGTGACCCATATTAGAGCTTTTCTGGGATTAACTGGTTACTATAGACGTTTCATCCATAAATACGCCACCATTACTAGTCCTTTAACTGATTTACTGTAGAATGATAAGTTCTTGTGGACTGAAAATGCACAGTTAACATTTGAGAGCTCAAACAAGCACTAAATGATGCATCCATATTGGTATTACCTGACTTTACCAAGCCTTTTATGCTAAAAACTGATGCTTCTGGATTGGTCATTGGGGATGTTTTGTCTTAGGGAGGAAAACTAGTGGCTTATTTTTCAAAGAAACTTTCACCACGCATGCAGAAATAGTCAGTGTATGCCAGAGAGTTATATGTTACCTCAGAGGTTGTTTCCAAGTTTCGTCATTACTTATTTGGCAATCACTTTGTTATATAAACAGACCACCATAGCCTTAAACACTTGAATCAATAAGTGATTCAAACTCTGAAGCAGGAAGCTTGGCTTCCTAAATTATTAGGATATTCTTATACTATCGAATATAAGCCTAGGAATACAAATCAGGTTGTAGATGCTCTTTCCAGGAGTTTTCATGTGGTTATCATTGTGTTTCAGTCAACACTATTTGAGGAAATTAAACAATAGGTGGTTCAATCTATCCAATAACAACAATTGATGTAATGAGTAATACAAGAACTAGAATTATTCCATCAGTATCAATTGAAAGATGGGTTATTATGGTGGCGTAAGAGGCTGGTTCTTGAACAAGCGTAGGAAATCATTAATTAGATCTTTTATGAGTTCTATGCTACCCAGTAAGTGGGTTGGTTCTTGAACAAGCATAGGAAATCATTAATTAGATCTTTTATGAGTTCCATGCTACCTAGTAAGTGGTCAAACAGGCTTCATTCAAACTCATGCTCGAATAGCAACTTACTTTTATTGGAAGAAAATGAGGTAGGAAATTAAAACTTTTGTGAAGCAATGTTCGGTATGCCAACAAGCCAAAACTTCACAACTATGTCCAGTTGGTCTACTCTACCCTCTTCCTATTCCAAATCAGGTATAAGAAGATATTGCTATGGACTTTATAACTGGATTGTTAAATTCAAAGGGGTACAATGTATTAAGGGTTAATTGTCTCTCATGTCCCTTTCACTGTAACTAATCGCTGCTAACCTCTAACTACTTCTGTACAACTATAACAAATTCTTGTTACTTTACCTTCTACTCTCTGTATTTATACCCCTTTGTACAGTCTGTATGGAATAAGAGAGAATAGTCACAAATTCATATCGTATCTGTGTTGCGTCTCTACATGGTATCAGAGCAAACCAAAGCCTAACGGCGGTCTCTTTTTTTGTGCCTTCTTCCTTGTCTACCTAAGCTTTTCTCTACCCATACCCTCGCCATGGCTACTACTGTCGACACCTCTGGCACTACCAGTCCTGCAAACTCCATTCCCTTCAACAACTCATCTCTGGTTGTTTTAAACACTGCTTCCATTTAATTAAATGGAACCAACTTTTCGGCCTGGCGGGTGCAGATGACAGCACTCCTCATTGGCTACGGCTTACAAGGATACACGGATGGTTCATTCCCGTGTCCTCTGATTACTGATCCTGGCTATCCCCATTGGATTAGACAGGATCAATTGTTGATTATTGCTATTATTTCCTCTGTTGCCGATAATATTGTTGCCTTACTTGGTTCAGTCACTTCGCCTAAGTAAGCTTGGGATGTGCTAGGCAGAACCTTTGTCGTAGAGACGCAACACAGATATGATATGAATTTGTGACTATTCTCTCTTATTCCATACAGACTGTACAAAGGGGTATAAATACAGAGAGTAAAAGGTAACGTAACAAGAATTTTTTATAGCTGTACAGAAGTAGTTAGAGGTTAGCAGCAATTAGTTACAGTGAAAGGGACATGTTAGTGAATATATAAAACCAATTAAGTTGGCCTCACACAACAGTTTAAGTTATTGTGGTGAAACGGTCACTTAACATGGTATCAGAGCCTTTATGACCAAGTGGTCGTGAGTTCAAATCCTACCATTCACCTATTATTCAGCATAAAGTAGAGTGGGTCTGTGCAAATTTCAAGCCCAAAGGGCTTTCACTTGAGGGGGTATGTTAGTAAATTTATAAAACCAATTAAATTGGCCTCACACAACAGCTTAAGCTATTGTGGTGAAACGGTCACTTAACACAATGTTATTATGGTAGTAGTTGAAAGATTGTCCAAATTAGCTGAAGTGTTCATCAGTAACATTGTTAAGTTACATGGCATTCCAAAATCCATCGTGACTGACAGGGATAAAGTTTTTACTAGCACTTTTTAGCAGCAAATTTTCAAATTACAGGGCACATCACTCAATATGAGCTTTTCTTGTCATCCATAAACAAATGGACATTCTGAAGCTTTGAATAAGTGTTTGGAAATGTATTTACGCTGCTTTGTCTCTGACTATCCTGACAAATGGGTTGAATTTTTAACATGGGCAGAATTATGGTGTAACAGTTCCTTCTATGCCTCTATTGGTATGACTCCTTTCAAAATATTGTATGGAAGAGATCCACTTTCAACTCACTTTGAGATTAATCAACAATTGGCTATGATAAACTCCTAGTTGATATGAAAGAGAACTTAAGACGAGCCCAAGCTAGAATGGAGAAGTTTGCCAACTGAAAAAAGAACGGAGGTTCAACTTTTAGTAGGCGATTTTATCTTTGTCAAGCTGCAGCCTTATAGATAGGTGTCCCTCTATTTACAGCGAAACCAGAAGGTAGGAATGAGTTATTTTGAACCATTTAAGATACTTGAAAAGATAGGCCCTGTTGTTTATCCTTTGGAATTGTCAATAACAACAAAATACATTATGTTTTCATGCTTCTTTGTTGAAACGATGTGAAGGTGATCCTCAAGCTTAATATATTCCCCTGCCCTTTGTGACAACAAAAAGGGCTACAAATTACTCCATTGTAGATTCTTGATGCACGTCAAATCAAACTTCAAGGAAAATGGGTTCCTCAAATCTTATTTTAGTGGGATGGCATGGTTGAAGCAACATGGGAAACCTTACCTACTTTCCAGTTTCCAATTTGACTGCCCTTACTTTGATCTTAAGGACAAGACCCATTTCGATGGGGAGGGTAATGTTATGTTGAAGGATAAAAATTATAGTGGTCCCAAAGATGGATAGGTGGCAAACTCTCAAGAAGAGACTGACAGTGGTGCAAAGGTGGCTCACGATCATAAGAAGAATGAAGCACAGTAGGTTATGGTGCGACATAGTGTGTGTGTGAAAAAGTTACCTTGGAGGCTGAAGGACTGAATGACATTCCTTATATGCAGCAGAAGTGGAAGAGAGTGGGTGTGTGGAATTTCTGTAATCTTTCCCTTTCTTGGTCTCTAGTCTTTTCCTTCCCTTCTGCTGTGTTTTTTCTGGTTCTCTTTAATTTCCAAATACTCCAGACTTAGTCATTTATCATTCCCTAAGAGCTCTATAATTTTGTGTATTGTTCGTTATCAATCACTACAACAGATTGATGTATTGGCTACATTTTTATTGGAGACGATTTCCACATTCATCACCATAAGTAAATGATTTTACTATGTTTAACAAAAACGTTAGAAAAAGGAAAATATTTTACGAAGATAACCCGTTACTGTCTCAATAATAATAGGTTTTAATGACTTTTTATCCTTTCGTCGCCTAAACTTAAGTATGTTGTGACGAACAACAATAATGTCGACAGATATTTGGGAGATCAATATAATTAACATCGATTATGGTGAAGCGTCGCAAATAGTTCCAACAAGTTGCGATTAAAATACGTTATGCCACCAAGTACGTATCCTTTTTGTGACAATTGAAGTAATCATCGCAGATAATTCTTACAAACATAATATTGAGCGACGTTAAAAGAAATTGTCGCAGAATGTTAAATTTTTGTGATGATATTTGTCTTTTGTCGCCAATATTTGGTGATGACTTTTGAAAGCATCGCGGATGGTTGCACATATGGCGACTATTTGTTTTATTCGTCACAATATGTGTAGGATATTACGACAATTATATGTTTCATCACCAAAAGCGAATATTAAATATTTGGAAGATATTTTGTAATGATTTTTGTGTACTTAATAATTGTAGTTAAGGGCAATTATAATTGATATTTTTATAAGCTATCGTAGTTAAGATATCTTTTGTTGTGAAGTTATTTTCAACGTTTAAAGCATATTGTTGAAAAACACATGGTAGGTTATTTAAAATATGAAAAGTAAATATAATTTGGACATTAAAATATTTATGAACTAAATATTTTAAATTTAATAGGATAAAAATATCATAAATTTAAGTTAACAAGTAGTCTTCATCATTAATATTTAGTAACAGTAAAATAATTATTTATAAAAAATTATGGAAACGCTATGATATATGGTCAATACTACAAGGTTTTAATTAGAAGTTTAACAATTCTTACAAACATAGAACAACAACAATAGTACGCAACCTTACCCTTAACTAGTAAAGAGGTTGTTTTTAAAAATTCTTACATACAGAACAATAAATAAAGTTTGAAGCTAATTCCAGCTAATACCATCGATAAATGACAATGATATAATTATTATTTTTGGATTCCAAGTGACATGAGAGTGAATAAAGATTAATGAGTTCCCTATTTCTGGATTCTCAAGAAGGGTCTTTACACATTCGAAGGCACCAATTGAAATAGCGAAAGATCTTCCCTTAGGTGTAGGGTTGTTGACACCCTCTTTCAACAACTTTTCGCTATAAGCTAAAATTCTAGAGGATACAAGGAATGAGTCCCCAAATTTAGCATGGAAGACAACTTGATTAGATGAACTACTAGTACAATGTGTTTCGCCTAAAATGCAATCAGTATAGAACTTAGATTGGTAGTTTAGTGAAACTGTATAACAAACCCGAATTGGAACACATGCATACCTGATTGACCAGACATAGTTATTAGAATTGACGAATTTTCTAAAACAACTGATTTCCCTAATCCTTTACGGACCATTGTGACCTCGCCCTTACCTCCATTTCCATCTATATTCTCTTAAATATTGAAGGAAGTTTAATACAACATATAGTATATACAATCAAATGTTCATATATATAATACCTTCATAGCAGGGAGATTTAGATAATAAGGAAAGTGAGTTCGAATGATACTAAAATCCTTGAAGAAGAAGATTGGCCATAGAAGGTAAACGATTATTAGTGTATGAAGAGGGGATTTGTTTTGCATTGGTTTTTTCTTCACTAGGGACAATTTTGCCGTATTCTTCCCAACATAATGAATTTCCACCATCGGAAACTAATCGCCACGTCGACATTCCTCGATGAATTATGTTAAGAGTTATATTCTGCAGAAGTGAATTTAGAATAAAATTCATTATGTTCAATGAAATTTTCGATGATAAGTGAAAGTATACAATTTAGTAGCTATACATCTTCAATATGTCTAATGAGATGAAAGTTACCCTTATTAAAATAAATGTAATCCATTTACCCTTTATATCATATCTAAATTTTAGAAGTTAAAGTAGATTACATATGACCATGTTTGATGTACATAATATAGTATTATCTATATATGGTTATGTTATTATTATTACAAAAGAGTTAGATACTCTTTCAAACATTTCATCAAATAGTTTGCAGGCTTTCTTGAAAGAAGCGTTAAAGGTTATAAAAAGAAGTCAACCTATATACAACCAACAAAGGAAGACAATAAATCATCTTCAAAACACAACTACAAACACAACCCATACAACAAATACAGAAAAAAGAACTCACAATAAACACTTAAAGGTATAAGTAAAACTCAACATAAGATGGAAGGTTTGAAAATAGAAAAGAAGAACAATTCCAACACAGTTAAGGATGCTTCTTCGACGGTGATGGCCACAATACATGAGACGAACACAAGAGAGGGGACAATGCTTATTGGACTGTGAATATAGAGGAATTTTGATGGCTAACACAAAAATGAAGAGAGGTTTGTTATGGTAGTGATAAAAACCTAATATAAAATGATGTCATTTCTTCTTAATGTAAACGATGTTGTTTACGATTTTGTTGGAAGAAATATAGTACAATTTTGTTAGTAACAAAAAAACCATTGCCAAATAGGAAGACATTGCCATATTCATTGTCACCTTTTCCTAACATAACTATATATAATATATAATTTATATGTTACAATATGGAATTTGGCCACAAAAATTAGATAATTATTATTACACATAGAGTAATATATATACTACATAAGTAATGTAATATCTCATCACCGATGGGAAGGGTAAAATTCTTGAGCCCACAATGATTCAGAGCCTCCGGCTCAACGTTTAATGAGCCCTATATGGGACATTTATTAATGAACCCTATATGGGA
>JANVCL010000212.1:27310404-27335465 GCA_026546855.1 Erythroxylum incrassatum | reverse complement strand
GTATCTTCATGTCCATACCATTGACTCTTTGTTTGGAGTCGATTCCTAATTGCTAACCTTGTTATAAAGGAAGCCTTGGGGCTAATATAATTTTTCCACAAGAGTGTAAACCATGGAACCTCGAAAGATTGATCAGTGAACAACTAATGGCAAGATCATATAGAGAACAAACCATTCGGAGTCAAGGTCCAGGAGGTAAAATCTTCATGGACACCATCGTTTAGCTGAGGAAGATTATGCAATAGAGAGTGAAATCCCATAAATTCACCATGCCATGCACCATTGGTAATAAGGGACAACACTTTAGAATGAGTAGCAGTCGATTTTGTAATTGTTGAAGATCAAGAACTTAGGAAAGAGGGCTTATATCAAGCCACATGTCTTACCAAAACCACATCCTAGTACCATTTCAAATTCGATGTTCAATTCAAAAGTAGATAGCCCCCCAGTTATGCCATCATCTTTTTAAAAATGGCATAACCTACCTGAGAACAATCCAATTACCAGAAGTTAGTATACTTTAAGTAATATTCATAGGTCCATTGGATGTATAATGCGTCAGTATTAGTGTTCAATCTCCACGTCTGCTTACACATCAAGACCTTCTGCATTTATGTTATGGAAATGATCCCAAGAGCTCCTTTGCTTTTTGAGATCATGATATCGCTCCACTTGATTTTAGCTCGCTTGGAATTAGTAGAGGTGCCAGTCCATAGAAAGTTTTTCATAATTTTGTCCAGCTCCTTTATAGTTTTCTTGGGTAGAGTTATATGTGCAGTCCGGAAATGAAGGCTAGGCTACTGAGGACCAAAATAATGTAGGCTACCCTGGTAGCATAGGATAAGAACCTATTTTGTCAAGCCATGACCCTCGATTTCACTCTTTCAATATTAGAAAGGCAATCGCTATATTTGAGTTTAGAAGCGGTAACAAGAATGCCTAAATACCATAAATTAAGTGAAATAGTGTTCATACCCATTAGTCCCTTTAACTCCTCTTGATTCCTCACATCTATAGAGAGGTATAAGCTACTCTTATCTAGATTATACTTAAGGTCAAACCATTGAGCAAATGATTGAAGAGCATGCATCATTATATTGATGGAAAATGAATCAGCTTCACATAGCAATAACAAGTCATCCGCATATATAAGGTGAGTAAGTTTGATCTCCTTACAATTGTGATGAAATTTAAATCCCCCATTAGAAGTGATGAGTTGGGTTAATAGCCTAGAAAAGCCTTCCATAACTAAAGTAAACAGGTATGAAGATAAGGGATCACCTTGACGTATTCCTATAACTAGTTTTAAAGGTTTAGAAGGAAAGTCATTAACAAGCACACTCAATGTAGAAGTTTGAATACACGTCATGATCCATTGCACAAATTTGGGAGGGATGTGAATTGCTTCAAGGTATAGTTGAATAAATTCCCAACTAATGGTATTGAAAGCTTTGAAGAAGTCTACCTTATCATGCAACTGTTCAGTTTTTTTTACCAGAGTTACAATCCTTCATGAGTTTTTGAACTAACAGAATGTGATCACCAATTTTACGGTCTGGCAAAAACGCTCCTTGTATAGTAAACATATCAAAATTAATAGTAAAATTCATAAATTGATTAATACAATTCTAAGGTTTTAATTATAATTTTAATTAACCAACTTAGGATTAATTGTCAATAGTTTTAAGAAAGATATTATCATAATTGAAAATTTCGCCAATTCAATGAATTATTGATTAAATTGATTAGTGAACTCATGATTTCAAAAGAAGTCATAAGGGATTCAAATTCCAAGTACCATTGTCTTCTTTGATTAATACTTAATTTAAACTTTGTTCTAGTAAGTCAATTGTGTTGTTTTATTTTAGTTTATTAGCTTAATTTAAATTTGAATAATCATAAGCATTATGATTTGTTAGACAAAATAATAGAAAGATAATTATGGTCCTTATGGGATCAACCTATACTTGTCAATGCTAGTTACAGTTATACTATACACTTGGGATTATAAAGATTCAACATTAATCAAGTTCTTGGTGTTGTTTTCAAGGATTGTAATATAATGAAAACCTTATTTTTATTAATCTAGTCATTTTTAATGTAGTTTTTATTTCTTTTCTTTTTATATTTATTTGTTTATCCTTATAGTTCTCTTTCTTAATCTTGTTCTTGTAACTTTTTTTTAGGATTTGGATATTCATTTTCATAGCCACCAAACATAATGGAAGGATAGAGAAGACATAATTCTTAAGGGAATTATGAGACGCTATCGCTTATGTGGTATTGGAAACATGGAACGAAAGGCTTAGTGACATGCATTGGAAAGGTCAACCAATATTTATGGTGTGTTATGACATTTGTGGAGGTAATCACTCTAATCATGAATATCAGGCACTAACTATATATATATGGGCATCCATTTTACACAGAGAACTAGCCTCAAGATATCTCATATGAGAATTCTTGTAATCTAGAATAAAGTAGTTATTATGAATTTAAATGGAACGATCATGCTTTATCTAGATTTCTATAATAACAGTAGCAAGAAGGTTATCAATGTCTTGAGGATGTCCTTATAAAATTCGTTGTTTTAACTAAGGCTACCCTTCATAAAACTAAATAATCAGGTGTTTTAATCAAATACACTGAGCCAACTTTAAGGGAACATGTGAATATGATAACTTTATGGAGTGGAGAGAAGATAGAGGTTGAAGAAAATGAGGAAGTTTCTATTCAAGAAGAGAAATAATATGAGAAAAAGAAAAATGAAAAAGAGTACTCAAATGAGGAGATTATTGAGGAATTATCGACAATCATCTTAAGTACAGAGGGCTCTTATTTCTCATAAAACAAATTCTTGTAGTCAATCGAATATCCAAGGAGTTTTATTATTCTTTATTAATTGACAATTTGTTACTAAAAAAGGCATTAATGGATTTACTTGGTTTTGTTAATTAGATACCTTATGTCCTTATCATCTTGCAACATGTAGCCTATTTGCAGGTATTTTGCAAACTAGTGAACCTTTATATAGGAAAACGGGTAAAAGTAAGTCGTTAATATGGATCCAAGTTGAAGAAGGACTTGTTGAGAAGTCCTGTTAAAAGACTCATAAGGAAGCACTAATTGGGATACAATCCAACAATTAGGTGTTTTTGTTTTGATTTAGTATTTTGTAGGATTTTTATTAGTAGTTTAGTTATAGGATTTAATCGGAAGACAATCCAACAATTAGGTGGTTTTTATAGATGTAAAGGGACCATTTGAAACTATCTCGTTTTTAGTTGAATGATAACAATGATACTCTTAAATATGTCATTATGATTTTTACATAGGATTTTGCTTAAAATGCCAGCTTAATAGACATGCTTTGATACCACTTGTTAGTCACTAATGGCACTCAAGAAGGAGGTAAATTGAGTGTTAATAAATTTTAAACAAAAAAAGTTACTAACTTATTTCGTTAATAAATACAATTTACAAAATAAGAAAATATGTTATAATAATTTTTAACAACACTCTTAAGCAATTATATAAAAAAAGGTAAGAAAAGAGGAATGCAAACTGATTTATATCTTTTGCCTATGTCCACTTCCAAGATTCTTCTTAGAATTTCATTATAAGTCTTCTTTTAAAGCTAAGAATAACTTTTGTACAATCTTTTCTTTGTAAAAAAGAATCATTTTACGATGTTCCTTTACGATGAAAAGGAACCTTAAAGCTACTTAGGACACCCTCAAGTATAATATAAAACCTCCATCAAATGCTTACAACTCAAAATATCTCACTTTATTACTTTAACAATTTCAAATAGGCTCATTAATATAAATATGAGAAAATGATGCTTAAATGCTTGGTAAATACTTAGAAAAATGAGTATAGGACACTCCAATACTTTATAATTTACGAACCAATGAAAATATGTGTTTATAAGATTTTAGAACCCTTAATAATCATTAGACCTAAGAACTAATAGTTACAATCAAAGATGGAGCCACCACCACTGGGCCCCTAAAAAATTAAAAAATAATATTTTTAATTTTTAATATATATATACATATATACACACATAAGGACAGAATTATTTAGAGTTTAGTGGTGTATTGGACCTTCTAAAATTTAAAAAATTAAATATTTAGATCCTCCTATCTTAAATTCTTGGTTACAGTAGATAATTACATAGTATTGGTGGACTAGTGTAACATATTAGTATATCAGTGTGCATTGAATACACATATTCATTAGTCATTAACACATTGATCGACTACTTGGGTATATTAGTCAACCAATGCACCCTTTAAAGGGGCACTGCTCGACCGAGATGTCAATAAATAGCATATTACATATTTATACATTGGTCAACAAATGTGTCAACAAATAGTTGTATTACATATTTAACCTATATTGGTTGACCACTAACTTATATTGGTCAACCAATTTCTGAAAAATATGATTTTAATAATTTTAAATGCTCAAACTTAATTAATTTAATTCAATTATAATAAAAATCAACTTCTAAAATATTTCCTAAAAAATGTTTAGAAAATTGAAAGACTTTTATTTTAAAAATAAGTGCTTTAATACATCTTGATAAATAAGAAGACTCGTGTAGTGAAGAAAGATAAAATATTTGTTCAGCGACCTAAAGGGTTCTCAAAGTCACTAGAAGATACTACAATTAACATTACAAAATACAAGATCTTTTGTTTTTGACTTATTCTTCACTTTGAAGATTTCAAATTTTAACTTTTCCTTATATATTCTTGAAGAATCTTTTGAAGTTATGCATAGTACATCTTGTTCTTGTATAGTTTATCATCAAGATAACAAATTCATTAATCATATTTATGTTTTATTATTATAAAAATATTTATTGGAAATTCATTTGTTTCAGCACAAAATATTTTTAAATTTATGAACTCTTTATATTTATATATATTGTACCTTATATCATTTTATAATTTTTAATATATTTATTCAAATTTTAAACATCGTTCGTTTTAATAATTTCACTATATTTTAATTAAATTAAATTAATTAAAGACAATTTAACAAAAATTCAATGCTTATTTTAATATTAGAAGTCAGTATTAATATATGTGAAAGATATTTTAGTAAAATTTGGCATTGGTAATAGACTAAATAGAATTGACGTTTCCAAATACGTAAACTCAAACTCAAAATTTATTTTAAAATAATTAAGTTTGATTCGATATTAACTTTTTATGATTAGTCATTCCAAAAATGTCAAATTCCAAAATGGAGATTGATCGGACGTGAATATTAAAATTAAACGATAAAATGAGCAATTCCTGTTAAATGGAATCTGCCAAGTCTTTAACATTCTAAATTTTGAAAAGAAAAAAAAAAAGCAACCAAAGAGAAACAAAATAAATATATTTTTATCAGATAAACAACTTCAAAGTCTTGTCTTCCACAAGTTCCATGGTTCCAGGACAAAGCATTTTACAAAGACGAACTTGACAAAGCATTTTACAAAGACGAACTTACAATTGTTGAACTAAGCACATCCTCGTAGAAGCCAGCACCATCATTGTTCTTCTTGCTTTCAGCTCTAGGGCTGCTACCTGAACTGCTGTTCGAAAGTGAAACAAACATTGCTTTTTGCAACACTCCAGTTGGAGAAGATCGCAACTGCAAGCTTCCGTCCCATCTTTCAGTCGTAACGTTAAGGTCTGATGAACTCTTGCAGATACGTGCATTGCCTGTAGTAGTGCTTAAAACCTCCCCCAGTGGACCACCCACTGAAGTTCCCCAAGAGATAGGCGTCCAGCTGGCTGTCTTTTGGCCTGAAAGCATTTGGATGGGCTCAAATTCGCGAGATAACTTTAGTGGCGAGAACATAAGTTTATCCTGTGTTGGAAAGGACGATGACGATGAGAAGTCTGTGGAGGACATTGGGATTGACATTGAGAGTTGAGTCCATTCAGACTTCAGCTGTTCAGGCCAACTAATGACCAAGTTACTTCCGTGGTCCTTAGAACAGTCATCCATGAATCTGCGACGTGGATGTTGGTCTTCGGTTTCTTGGTCACTGAAATTTAGAAAAGAATCACAACTTCTGGTGTTCATGGAAGAACTGTAAGAAGGATTTCCAAGGAAATGAGAGGAAACAAGTCCAAACTTCAATGAAGGAGATTTGACGATTCCAGTATCTTGCTCCAAAATGGTAGGAGTAGAACCCTCAGACTTTGGATCACCTTTGGAAGAAACAATGGTTTTGCCTTGTGCATCTTGTCCTCTGACAATTGAATGTAATTTGTTTAGTATCAACCAATTGAAGTAAACAATCTAAGAAACTATTAAAGCAACAACTTTAATAATGGGAAAAAAAGTATCCACCTTAAAAGGAATCCTAAGTCCAACTCTTAGGAACCAAAAGTAAAGATGACATGATAAGGTCAACTTTATAGGAAAATTAAAGGAAAATGATTATCAACTCTGTAGACTTGTATAAACTTTAAGATTATAAAGACAATATTGAAAACTCAAGCACAAGAAATCATCATTAGTTTGCCTGTTGACAGATGCATTTGCAGGAGAATTGGCAGTAGCTGGTTGCAAGCTCTTAAACTCTTGCTGTGCGACAGCGAGGATGTTGGAAGCACCTCGACTGGTTAGAACTGTCCTCGACGTGGAAGAAGCAATTGGCACCATCATGGACTTGGTAGTCATGGTCCCAGCATGGCCAGTCCGGCCTTCCACAGGCTTTCTTGAACGATGACGGCCCCTATTTATGTGCCTTTCACAATACTTTTGATCAGCTACAGCATCCCTCGAGCACCGCCATTTCTTTCCATCCGTTCGACGACACCTACCAGGCTCAGGATCAGGGATGTTGCCAGCATAGCCCAGATGGAAAGTACTCCGTCCCACTGTAAATTAGAAAGAAACATGACAGAGAGAAAAGAAAAAAGAAATGAGGGTTGTAGTAGAAGAAAAATGGGTTAATAGAAAGGGGAAAAGAAGATCAACTCAAAGCATAATCTTACTTAAAAACTGAAAGAACCTCTTTTGATGACATATAACGGATTTGCAAAAGCAATTGCATTATCTGATTGAGAAGACTAAAACAAACATAACGTACAAAAGTCCATAATATGATGTAAAGAAACAGATCAACGCGTCTACACAAACAGCAAAAGTAAAGAAATCCTAACACAGACAAGAAAACATTTAAAAGTTTTGATAGAGACAAAGAAAACAGAAACAACTGCAGATTGATTCAGAAGTATGATCATTTATCCATGTATTGTAGGGAAAAGTGCAGGAATACTTGATGTTTATTTCCAAGGATCATAAAGAAGCTTGCTTACATGAAGCTCCCAACAAACTGTACGGGTACATGGATTTCTTGAGAGGGATGAGCAGATTGGAAGGCACAGGCACATTTGCAGCCATGTACTTGTAGATTAAAGCTTGGTGTTCTAGCTCCATCAGCTGAGATGGAGTGAAAGCACCTCTTATCCGAGCAAAAGGACCATGCAAGCTTCCAGTACCATAACCTGCAAATTTAGACACATAAACACTTCTTGACAGCAACATAAATGCGGGTAAATGAACCATTAACTTTTAGAGTAAAAGAAAATACAGATAAAATGGTCTTTGGATTGCAAGTTTATCTAGTCCTATTAATTTCCTCAATGTTCACCTCTTCTTTTTAGTGATTGTTGAGTGCCAAAAGTTATACCAAATCCAAAGCAGAACAACTCAGGCTTTTAAAAGATAAAGAAAAAAGTCAATCTTTCCCTTAGACAATAATCAAAAGTAAATTTTCCCAAATACCCAATATAACTACATAATGCCTTAGCTAGAAGATGAAGATAGTCACAAACATAAGCATCAGCAAACGATACCTGAGAACTAGTTATCTTAGTTTTCTCCAAGAAAAAAAAAACACTTCATAAAATCAAGTACCAGAGCAAGCCCATAAACAAACTTTGACCAAACAAAGCTAATAATTAAGGAAAAAAGCACAAGAATAGTCCACCCTACCTCCACTCCTGCTATAGGCTGAGGATGTTTGCTGATAATAAGGGAAGCCATTGATGTTCTGAGCGCTTCTATCCACAAAGCCACCACTTTTACTAAGAAAACGAGCAGCTTCTGGTTTGGGAGAAGAGAAGCTAAGCATGTGCTCTTGCTGGCGAGAATCATCAGAGACCATTACATTAGATTTCAAGAAACCACTAGTTTGGTGCAATGGCAGTGACTTGGGGACTGAAACATCTTCAGTCCTTGCCATCTTTAGACTCCCCCAGTCATCTTGACCAGACCCAAAAGATCTCTCATGCTTAACCGAACCAGAATCAAGAATCTTTGTTTTGGTCTCAGAAGCTGAGACCCGAGAAGGAGCACCAATATTTTCAGGACCCACCAAACCATCCAACCCCAGAACCCCAAAGTCCATGATGGACACAGGAAGCAATCTAAGTTACACAAAGCCTCCATAAAAGCACGAGCATCCCATGGCAATGGAAGAGAAAGTAAGAAGCTTTTTCTCCGCTTTCAAGAGCTGAACGATAAAAGCAGAGGCGCTTTTGTACCTCGGAAAGACTTGATTTTTTCAAAAAGGGACGGAGCTTCTGAGATTAAATAATAATAATAATTGGAGCGAGAAGCAGAAAGACAGAAGAAAGAGAGCTGAAACTGAGTCGAAGTAGCAGACACTACATAAGGCTATATTAACCTATTACCAAACACAATCACAACTTCTCAGTTCTCAGACATGCTTGCATATGTTTTTATCCTGGTATTTTATAGGCAATGCAAATTAGAGAACTTTGTCATTTTCGTTGGCTGAAATTACCCAAATGTCCTTTGCGGAGTCTTTTAGTATATTAAAAGTTAAAATGCGCTAATCCTTTAAATAATGACTTTTTTTAAGGAAAAGATGTGTTATCTAATGGCATTTATAAATTTTGCTTTATTATATCATTATGACTAATTGTATATAACCTAGTTTGTAAATTAAACGTGTTTATTTTATTTTAGTAAATTTGAACAATCTTAGGGTCGAATCGAAATCATTTATAAAATGATAGATAATTGTGAATGATTATATACTTTTTAAAAATGTGTTAACATGTTTATTTCATTTTAGTAATATTATCTTATTTTATTTTAATAATTTCATATTATCATGTGATCAAAGTATAATCTTTCAAAAGGAATGAGTAATCATATAAACTTTGACAATAATAAATAGAAAAGATTTCCATAAGTATTATTTAACCTTTTCTTAATGAATAAATTTAAGATGGTATTTTAATTTTTAATATTTTATATCAATCCTAATAATAATGCGGAGATATTTCAATATGTTATTTTATGCATTTATTTTTGATAAATTATAGTAAAAATGAGTTGAAATAAAATATTCCTTAATTTTGAAAATTTTTCCATGCAAACTAAATTGTTATAAGTCATAATAATGAATTGCCCTTAATAATTTTTGTTAATTTATAAGTACAAACACTAATGAGGATATTTAATATAACGGCAAAACTAATAATAACACTAACTCGAGTGCACAAAATTTTATAAAAAAGTTATTTTCGTAACTTAAATTTGTAATTTTTTAATCATAAAAAATCCTTAATTTAATACTCACCTCGATATCAGTAAAAGCCTATGAATAATTCAAATTTTGAAAGCAACATCAACCAATGTTTTAAAAATATGGCTGGAAATTGAATTGGAGAAGAAACTAATTCAAGGATTAATAGTTTAATTGAAATTTAACTGTGGTTGAACCAGTGATTAATAAATATCTAAATTTTTATTTTATACATTATATATATAAGATAATTTTTAAACATATTATTTATTTATTTATTTATCTAATGTAAATTTAAACCTTTAAACTTCAAAATATACAATTTTAAAAAAATTGCCAAACACAACACAAAATAAGATAACAAAGCTCACTAGTCATATTTCATCAAAAAGATTAAAAAAAGATTATTAATCATAATATTCATTTATGTTGAAATTATCAAAATCAAGGCATTTTAAATAGACCGACTGGTTCTTTCTTTCACCGATTCAACGGTTTTTACCGATCCGATTGCAAAATAAATGGGTCAATTACTCAAAAAAATACGGGTTAAACCGAACTATTTCATGCTTCAGTTTACCAATTTTCTGATCTAACCGACCTGTTCGATCCAATTTTTAAAACACTGACATGAGCAGACGAAACTCAAATTTCAAGTTGTGAGGATGAAAGGCCTTTAGCGAAATGAAAATAAGAAGACTATGAGACCTTGGAGAATCTTCAAGGCCAGTAATGGCACTTCAACTCTAAATTTCAATATTTAAAATTGCCCTATTTGACCATTGGCTCTTAAGTGTTAACCTTAGGTGCAGTTTGTCCTCTTGCGGAACAGCATCTATCGTAACTGGTTGAAGTAACATTGGGGTTATAAACTAGCGGTTTCATGTTTATCTGTCACTATTTGGGCATGCCCTTTTGCATGAAACAATTGATGTTTTTGCCACGTGACCCTGCATCAAGTCTACGGTAACTAAAGATATTGAATTTGTCATTTAATGTTAGACCCAACAAACATCGAGGTCAAGCTTCTTTTGTTACGTATTTTCATCACTTATCTTATATTTTAAAAGTTGTAATACAATAATACCTCTCGATAATTCAAAAATTACCAGTTCATAAACTCGGAGAAATGTGTAAATTTGCCGCCAAACCGTTGTCCTGAAACGATGAAACACACCCAGAAAAGGGGTGAAGTTGGGTAATGGTGCGAAAATCGTGTAGTAAATGGCACTTTTTGACGTGTGCAATGTTGTTGGTATGCTAATGTTGTGTAATGGTCTAGTCACCGAGCGATGGCTTGCTGCATATGTTCTTCGTATCGATATGACAAGTGGTTGACATGCAATTATAAATGTACAACCTTTAGGTAGTAGAGTCCTTTTAGTTTCTTGGAGATACAACCTTCTTTAGCTTTAGATTTAGTTTTTTTTTTTGAGGGAAAGCTATAGATTTAGTGTTAGATACGAATAATCTCATTTAAGAAACTGACTCGAAAGTATGGAAGCATAAACCAAAAACCAAAGTCAGAATATCATGGGCTTGGAAACAATGATTCAATAATGAATTTTTCAATAATAATATTGGATAAATGTACATGTGTATAATAATCCATAAATCTATTTGATAAATCGGTGATTTAGAATTAAATATTGGATAATGGTGATTTTTTTAAGAATAAAAGACAAATTTTATAAGAAATTTAGATAAAAATTGTTTAATTTTTAAAATTTTTAGTTTTATAAAAAAAAATTTAAATTTTGATTATAAAAGACAAAATATACGTAATATGAATATTATACTTGTATTAATCGACTGTTGCTTATACAGTGATTCAACTCAATTCTTAAATTTAAACTAAACTAATTAAATATAAATCAAATAAATATTTTATTACAATCATCTTAAAATTATTAATTTAAGTCAAATTTAATTAGTTTGGGTCGAACTTAAAAACTGAGTTAAGTTATAATATTATTGACATTAAATTAGTCAACATTTAATATTATATTGTATGCATTTAGTCATTAATTTTAATCAAAGTATAAGAAAATGAGCATTTTAAAAAATGAAATTCTAAAAAATTCTAAATTTTCTTTTTTAATTATAATGAAAGTTTATATCTTTTTATATATTAACGCCAAAATTGCATTTAAAACCTCATTATCTATAACAAAATATCAAATATGCCCTAACATTTCAAAACGTTTATATTGAACTCCAACATTTGCAAACCATTCAAAACGGACCCTAACTAGATGAAAATTTTAACGGGATTGACTTTTTGTCAATTAAACATCACGTCAATGCTAACGTATTATTATTTTTTATTTTTAAATAAAAAGTAGGTTTCATTACGTATGATAAGTGGGACCTATTGTTTAAAATATATAAATATAAGCCCCATTACTATATGGCAAGTAGGACTCATTGACTGAAATGTGTAAAACTCAATGTTTTAAAAACTGAACCAGTGATTAAACTGGAGAAGCAACTGATTCAAGAGTCAATGGTTCAATCGAAAATTTAACCGTAATCGAACCGGTAACTAATAAATATATAAATTTTTATTATATATATTATATATATATAAGACAATTTTTAAACATACTATTTAATTATTTATCTAATTATAAATTTAACTTAAACTTTCAAACATCAAAACATACAATTTTTTTAAGTTCATCAACACAATAAAAAATAAGATAGCAAAACTTACTAGTCATATTTCATCAAAAAATCACTAATCATAATATTCATTCAAGTTGAAATCATCAAAATCAAGGTATTTTAAATGGACCAGCCAGTTCTTTTTTTCATCAGTTCAATGGTTTTTATCAGTTCGACCGCAAAATGAACAGATCAATCATTCACAAAAAATAAGGGCTAAATCATACCATTTTATGCTCCGAATCACCGATTCTTCGGTCCGATCAATCGGTACGGTCTGATTTTTAAAACACTAATACAACTCCTGCTACCATGAGACTACTCACTTTTTGATTAATTTAAAAAATTAATTATATGATAGTTGCACTTTCTAGTTAAACAAATATAAAAATAAAGTCATGTCAGTATTGGCATAATATTTAGCTGATAGAGATTTAATTCCATCTATTTAAAATTTGTTTTAAATATTTTGAAAACATTAGGGCTCAAAAGTTTAAGTTATATTATGTTGTAAATGAATAAATTTCATATGTACTCTTAGCCTTAACTATTGGTTCTTCCAAATTAAAGACTTTATTTTTAATGAAAACTCTCCCTCCAATTTTTCAAAATTCAACCTAAAATTCATGCACTCTTGGATGTTCACTTAAATCTAAGTGAATTAAGGTGTTGAATGAGAGTCCAATTACGAAGGTAGTGAAATGAATACTTGCACTGGTAGAGATTACAATAAATATTGGCTTAAAGAGAGTGTAAATGCAAGAGACAGAGTTTAGCTACGTATGTAGGACGTGTTAACACACACAGTAGGTGGCTCTGTTACCTAAGGAAGAATTGGTCTCTACTGTTCGTAAGTGTTCGTAAGTGTAGGCGGAGCTCAGACTATGGCTTTTTGAAGTTCTAGTGTGAAAATTATGGGCGAGGTTCGGTCATTATCGCCAACATAAATGTTGCTCTTGCAACCATCCTACAGTCTACGCCCATTTAATGTGCATTAATATGTCGTTGAAACTTGAAACCGTGCATAACGAGTCCATTTCTTTTTTTTTTTAAATAGCCAGCTTAATTCCAAAATAGTCAAAAACATATTAAACTAGGTTTAACAAACACGTAAAAGGCATATACTCCTATATAATTTATTAAAATTTCCGAAAAAATCTTTTAATTTTTAATTTTTCAAAAAAGATTTTTCTTATATTTTGATTAAAAAATAACGATAAAATACACATAATATTAATATCAAACGTAAATTAATTAAATGTCATTAATATAGAAATCTAACTCAAATCTTAAACTCGATCTAAAATAAATAAGCTCAACTTAAATTAATAAATTTTAAATAATTATAATAAATTGTTATTTTAGATCAAATTTAATTTATTTAATGTGAGTGTATGTATTTCTCATTATTTTTAATCAGAGTCTAAAATAAATTTTTCTGAAAAACTAAAATTTAAAATAAATTTTTTAAGAATTTTTAAAACAATTTTATTTAAATATATATATAAATAGATGATCTTTATCTATTTACCATAAAATGCAAATCTGTCAACTTAATATTTATAAATTAATAAATTATTCGATGTCGGCAACATTACATCATCACAGAGCATAAACATATCATTCGCCTTTTTTTTTTTGACAAGAAACATATCATTCGCTTAGTCGGTTAAATTAAATAGCATAAACATAGACCAACTAGGCAACTAGCCAATCTAATTTTATTAAAATCAAACTTATGTCCACTTGTGATTTTCATGCTCTCTTCTTTTCCAAACTCAGAATCATGGGAAACAAGAAACTTTTAACATGTTATTTTTTTTTAAGGAAACACAACAAACTACATAGTAAATGGGGGGGACGGTCTCCAATAGATCATCTTTCAGAAGGAGATGGCACCCAATAGGTATATGCTCAAAATAAATAATGCCTATATTAAACCAGCCAGCATATTTTGCAAGTTAATTTGTGCATTTATTACTCTCTCTAAAAATATGTTAATGAATAACAGTTCAATTACGAGTAAGAAGCTCGTTAATTTCATGTACAACGGGGTTTAACATGTTATGTTATTATAAAAGCAAACTTTCTATTTATAATCTGAAGTTCTGAAAGAGACGGCACTTTCTCCTTTCTTCAGCTTTTGGTCAAAAGCATTTTCTTGAGGAAGAGTGTCGACTCGAGAAGAGATTGAGAATACTAAAACTTTTAAAAGCAAAGCCTCTTTTCTCTGAAAGCTCATAATGTGCCTGAGACACTATTCTCTACTTCCCGTCTCTTTCCCTTCTTCTTGGTCATCGTTTTCTTTTCTCCATTCTTTTCTTAATATTATGACATGCAAAATTAAAATGCAAATTAAAATTCCATTAACAACAATACAATTTATGGTCAATGAAAGTTGTGATCTCATTGCCTTCTTAAAATTTTACACTACACTTATCCAGTTACAGCATGCAAAGATATTTCAAGAAATTTTAGTTTGTCCGTTTAAGGATTTAGGTTTTAAGGATCTTGAACTAAGCTTTCAGTATCATAATAATTTTTTGGTTTGTTTAAGGATTTAGTTTTTAAGGACCTAGATCATAATCATTTTTTTTTGTACAGAACAACACATAACAAAATTTATTGCTTTTACACCTATACATGAACGTGAGATAAATTATTTCAAATATCTTGGATAAAATATTAAATATATTATTTTTATTCTTAATACTAAATAGCACAATCTATAAATATATATATACACATATCTAATTAAATTAGTGACAAAACTTATTTATATTGAGCTATTATCTCTAAAATTTTAACTTAAAATTGTATACATATATTAAAAATAATTTAATGCCCTTAGGGTAAAAATTGAAAACATATGACTAAAAAATTATTAAGCTATTGTAAATATTGAAAGTATAAAAAGCATAAATAAAAATAAAAATAAGTTTAAATATGATTATATTTTGTAGGATGCCTAAATAAATGTCGTCAAATAATTTTAATTATACTAAGTTATGTGGAATACATTAATAAAATAAAAATTATGATAAATTTATCCGATTATTAAAAAGTGATCATATTTAAAATAATTTACTCCTAAATATTTGCCATGTAAGTTTGACACTACCTTAGTGAACGTGAAATAGGTGTGTAATAACGAAACCCAATCTCATAGAACATTAAAGTTGTAAGACGGAATTCGTTGGAAGACAGCATACTGACATTTTAGGGGCTCTCTTAACTCTTAAGGCAGATGCTTGTGGGCCACGAGACATAATAGCTTTAGATGGTTTTGACGCTTTGTTGGGGAAGTCGATTTACGTGGCTGTCTCCCATTTAATTTCCAAATTTTAGCTACCAAACTACAAAATAACTTAAGTCTATCTGCCTAAATCTTTTTCGAAACATGAACATATATAACCATATGACAATTATCTCCTGTCCATGGACATAAATGATACTTCTATACATAGTTCCTCACTTTTGCTTTGAACATCTTCGCGGATTTGGTTGCTGAATCAAGGATGCGTGTGTTTAGAACATGATTGTTCTAAGAAGCTCTCAAATGCTCCCATGTAGTACTCCTATATTGTTTTTCATTTCCGAACCTTTTGAGATTGTGGTTACTAAAAAAGGTAAAATAAATTATATCAACAAAGTAATCATCTTTTTTTTGTCAAGTTAATAATTAAAACAAATATTTTCCTGGATTAAATCTTTACTTAAAAGTGCTAAAGTTGATATTTAGGATGTGCCAACTAGTTATAAAACTCAAAATTAACTTATTAAATAAAAAAGAATGCTGTTATTATACTGATAATATATTCTAAATACTATAATAAGATTTATTGATAATATGATGTAAAATCTTATTTTATGAAGAGAATTAATGATATAAAATTGAAATTTAGAAGATCACAAATAACTTATTAAATTTAATTTAAAAATCATATGCATCTAATAATTTATTTAATATGAACTTAAAATTAATAATTATAATTTTATTATAAAAATAAAAAAAATCGTGTTCATTATTTTTGTACAAATATATACTATAAGAGTTAAGACATTTAGTGACAATTTTTTTGTGACTAACTATCATTTCGTCATAGATAAGAGGGTTTTGTGACAAAAAATTGATTAACACTATTGTTTGGATTAACTGTGATAATTTAATTTTTTGTCACTAATATATTGGTAATTATGACAATTTAGTATCTTTCACAATTAAATTGTCACTATTAATATATTAATAATGTTAAATTTTCTTTTATCACTAAGTTCTGTCATTAAAAGCATATGTAATTTGGCGCCAAAATAATTTTGAAGAGAATTAACTGTAGTTGTGATAAAACATAAGTGAGTCACTAATTTTTTCTATTTATTGTGACAGAACATAATTTGGTCACTAATATTTTTCTCTTGCTATGCTGAAATGGTTTACCATCATATGATATTTTACCTTTTGTGACGAAAACTTTTGTTATTAAGAATTCAGTTAGTTAGTGTCTACTTAATATTGTCACAAAAGCGGAACTACTACTATGGTCACTATTATTCGTAATTTAATGACAACTTTTTGTGATTAACTATCATTTCGTCATAGATATGAGGTTTTCTGTGACAAAATAATTGATTAGCACTATTATTTGAATTAAATGTGATGATTTATATTTTTGTCACTAATTCAATGATAATTGTGACAATTTAGTATCTTTCGCGATTAAATTGTCACTATTAATATGTTAATAGTGCCAAAAATTCTTTTATTTGTAAGTTATCTCACTAAAAGCATATACAATTTGGCGTTAAAATAATTTTGGCGAGAATGAATTGTAATTGTGACAAACATATGTTAATCACTAATATTTTATATTTATTGTCACAGAACATAGTTTAGTCACTAATATTGTTCTTTAACTGTGACAAAACGGTTTGCTGTCACGCAATATTTTACTTTCTGTGATGAAAAATTTCGTCAATAAAAATTTATTTAGTTAGTTTCTACTTAATATTGTCAAAAAATGGAACTATCACTATGGTTACCATTATTCGTAATTTTTGTGACAAGAAATTTTGTTGTCACTTGATCATCAACTTTGTTACAAAGGTTATTGTCGCTACAAAAGTTAAGACATTTACTGACAACTTTTTACGACTAACTATCATTTCATCATAGATATGAGGTTTTTTGTGACAAAATAATTGACTGACACTATTGTTTGGATTAACAGTGATAATTTTTTGTCAATAATACAATGATAATTGTGACAATTTAGTATCTTTTACATTTAAATTGTCACTATCAATATATTAAGAGTGTAAAAAAAATTTTATCACTAGGTTTTGTCACTAAAAACATCTATAATTTGGCGCCAAAGTAATTTTGATGGGAATGAATTGTAATTGTAACAAAATATATGTTGGTTACAAATATTTTCTATTTGTTGTGGCAAAACATAGTTTTGTTACTAATATTTTTTATTGTGACAAAACGATTTACCATTATACGATATTTTACTTTTTGTGAAGAATACTTTTTTCAATAAAAATTTAATTAGTTAGTGCCTACTTAATATTGTCAACAAAAAAAGGAATTATCACTATGGTCACTACTACTCTTAATTTTTGTTACAAGAAATTTTGCTGTCAGTTGATCATAAACTTTTTTTACAAAGTTTATTACCAATATAGACATAACAAATTAATGATAATTATTTCTTGTTATAATAAAATGTTAAAATTAACCACTCTAATGATTAATTTTGTCATTATTATATGAATTTTAGGGACTAGAAACTATTTGTCACGGTTTTTTCTTTAATCTTATTATTTGTAAAAAATTTAAACATTTTCTTATAAAATATTCAAACTACATATATTTATAATCCAAAAATAAAATTTTACATGTCAATAGATATTTGCTAAACATACCTTTAAAATTTCATCAAAATAAATAAATGTTTAAATATAGTGAAAATCTTGTTCCAAGAAGTAAAATCAAAAGCTTTGGAGATGCTATCCATTTGGAAGGGTAAAAAATTCATTAGAATTTAAAGAATTTATATGTTGAATTTAATTTTGAGTTATTTATTTTAAATATGCAACAAATTAAATGTATGTAAACAATTAATATAAAATCAATCAGAAGAAGAGCCAATTAAGGCTACCAAGGAATCAATAGCGAGGCTCAAATAAAAAACAGAAAAAATCCAGTCCTAGAAATGACATATTCATTTTTCTTTAAATTACATATCAATGTCATATAATTTAAAAAAATCAAACAACACTTAATTACTCTTTAAGCAGCTTGTGACCAATTCGATAAGAATTATAGGCATCAATGCTTGCAGAATCTACTCGTCACTCAGAACCACCAATTACTCATAGTCATAAATTGAGGCTTTTCCATATACAACCGAAGGACTTGGGAAATGATTAGCTTCAAACTATACTACCTCACGGTGAAGATGGTGGGCCAACGTAGATATATTAAGATATTTATAAATTAAAATTTAATATTATTTTTATTTTGCAATATTTAAAATTAGAATGCGATGTCATTTAAAAATAAAACGTAAAAGATTGCCTTAATTAATATCACGAAAGTTAAATTATAAAGAGAATATAACGTAATTTTATAATGTCTTTTCTTGTATGTTGGTGCTTTACAAAAAGTCAAAACGATTTGACATTGGGGAATTAAACTATAACGTTAAATCTTCAATCTTCAATCCTTGTCCAACGAAGTGTTATGCTCACTTAACTAAAGATAACAATTAATAGTTGTGAGATCTGAGTCTAAAATCATCTAGACCGTCTATGTGTCCCTTTTGAATCACCGTTTAGTCGCTACATAAACTACAAACCTAAAATATTGGAGTTGTTTAAGTCCACTTAATAGATCTCCTAGAAAACCCTAGAATTAGTTCAATGTTCCACTTCGCGTCGAAGAGAATCTTAAGGCAGGTGTCAGTAGCGCGAGACTTGGCACCGCCGACGCTCCTCACCTTCTGCTCTCGTTTGTACATGAGAAGATTGTAGATCATTTCAATAACTCCCTGCAACATCAACTTCTTCAATAAAAATGACCCTAACGTCGGCAAGGGACTCTTTGGAGCATCTGCTTGTGGTTGTTGGAAAAAATAGAGGCGTAAAAGAGTACAAATGAAAAATAGAGTAACAATTAAAAAACTATTGCAAGATATATATTATTCAATAGAAACAGTGCTATTTATAAGCACTTTACAAACTCAACAAACCCAGGAAAAAGCTTAACAAACTTAGCAAAATACTCACTCTTTCCATAGATTCGGTAATAACCTATAGATTAGAAACAAAACACAACTAAATTAAGACTCATTCAAACCTAAAAGAAAAGACTTATTTATCCTTAATAAATCTAAGATATTTTGAATCATTTTTCAACAGTGCCTGTTGTTTTAAAATACATGATCAATGTAGGCATTAGTATGGGCATGGTTGTAGAGATCTCTTCTGCATAAACATAAACATGATTGTTTGCATGATCATAGGCATAAATATATTTGTCATAGGACATATTCCGATATGGATGTAGGCATAAAACGTTAGAATAACTCATCATTTCCTTGAAGGTTGACCATAGCTGCTACATTGACATCTTTTTGTAAGACATTTTTACAAACTTTCTCTATATGTCCTAATTGACCGCATCTATTGCATTTAATGTCCAGTCTCCACCAACATTTATAATGAGCTTGGTTTGTTTGTTTTTTTTACAATAAGGACATAACGAATGATCTCTTTTTTTCATGTTTGGTTGTTTTCTCCATCACCTGAAATGCCTTTTCTTCATGCTTTTCAACCGTTCTATTGATTTGTAACTCGTGAGTTTGAAGGGACCCCATCAGTACATCAACTAACATAATTGATAGATCCTTAGTTTTTTCTATAGTAGCTACTACATGATCAAATTTTGGTATCAAGCTCCTCAGACTTTTTGCAACAATTGTTTCATCAGAATTTTGTTCATCATAAGAGCGCATTTGACTGACTATTGCCATTGCCCACTAAGACTCTTGCGTCACCTTGAAACTCCTTCTATAGTATTGACCAAGCTTCCTTTGATGTAGTTGCTGCTACAATTCTTGAAAACATAGTGTCATGCACTGCTTGTTGGAGAATGAACAGTACTTTGGCATCCCTCTTCTTAGTTTCCTTCAATCTCCTCTCTGTTTCTTCATCTGGTTTCTAGTATATCGATATACCCTATTCCACTAAATCCAATAAATCTTGTGATTTGAGTAGTGTTTTGACTTTGATACTCTACCACTCGTATTTCTCATCATTAAAGATTCATAGAAGTGGTTGTGTAGAAGAAAATCCAGTAGTAGAAGAAAACCTAGGTGTTGCCATACTCTCATCTATCACTCACGTGTTTTCCAAAGTACCCAAGCTTTGATACCAACTTGTTGGAAAAAAAT
The DNA here is from genome assembly GCA_026546855.1 of Erythroxylum incrassatum. Lineage (NCBI taxonomy): Eukaryota > Viridiplantae > Streptophyta > Magnoliopsida > Malpighiales > Erythroxylaceae > Erythroxylum > Erythroxylum incrassatum. The sequence goes on along the minus strand of JANVCL010000212.1, from coordinate 27,314,759 downwards.
AGAGACATAAAAGAGTACAAATGAAAAACAAAGTAACAAATAAAAAACTACTGCAAGATATATATTTTTCAATAGAAATAGTGCTATTTATAAGCACTTTACAGACTCAACAAACTCAGGAAAAAGCTCAACAAACTTAGCAAAATGCTCACTCTATCCATGAACTCGGTAAAGACCTATAGACTAGGAACAAAATACAATTAAATTAAGACTCATTCAAACCTAAAAGAAAAGACTTATATTTATCCTCAATAAATCTAAAATATTTTGAATCATTTTTCAACAGTGGCGATGTTATGAAGTTGCAAATTAAGGTCGATGAGAAGACCTGTGAGATCCTCGATGCTCGTTTCGACACCTTTCAAGAGATACGTGGAGATTGGAAGGGTAGCACTCGTCAACTATGGCAAGGACTACGGTAAACTCATTGTCACCGTCAATGTCCTTTACCAGAGCAGAGTACTCTTCTTTATCCTCTCTTACTTGAGTTATGTAATTTATTTATTTATCTTATTTTTATGCTAAAATGTACAACTGAGATTATTGATTTTAATCGATTCAGAGAGAGAGAGAGAGAGTAGTTATTTATGATGATTATATTTTCTATAAAAATCACGACAAGCTTGAGATGCTATTTTTTTCTTGTTCTTTTAGTTTATGGCGAATCAATGTTCTTGATGTTCTTCTGTGTCTACATTTCTTAGAGCATAACATTTATGGGCTTCCATAAAGTACTAATGATGATCTTTGCATTATACGTTTGTAGTCTGAAGTCTGTTAAACTCTGTGAGTTTCCCTCTCTCGAAGCAACATGCTTTGGTTGATACCTCTGATATGGTGAGGAGTCAGATGAACTTGAAGAGGCTTTCACTTATTGATATCAAGATTGACATCAATAGGGTTCCGAAGAAAATGAACCTAACTGAAGTGATGGAGGAAAAAATAAAATTCTATTAAAGTTGAGGCTTCAAAGAAACGTCCAAGTAATTTAGGCGATGAAGTTGCAAGACTTGGTGTAATAAATATAATTATCTTTTATATTAACAATTTCAATTTTATATATTAAAAATTAGAAATTTATATATTTAAGGGATTTTTATATATTTTTATATATACTAATAATTTTTATTTGCTTGTGTGATATATCTTAATACTAAAAATCTTTATCATTTGACAACTTTTATTTTATGGCCTCCAATGTAAAATTGGTTATCGATTAAGCAATTAAATTGTTAAATATAATAATATTATTTATAACAAACACAAACACATTAGTGATAAATTTGTTGTAAGATATAATCTTAGTAACAATATTATTGTAACATATAACTTACATACTTGTGATGAAATCTGTTAGGCAATATGGTTAATAATGTAAATTTCTTTTACCACTAATATTGTTGAATTAATATTTTTGTTGTGACAATAATAAACACATTAGTTACAATATTTTTTGTAAACATAAATTTTCATTTTTGTGATAAAATAATATTGACACTTTTTCCTTAAAATATTAGTGACCAAGAAGTAATGAATGCTGATAAAAAAAGCACAAGCGATAAATATTTTGTCACTATTTTAAATTATTTTAGTGGCGATGATGTTTTCACAATAAAATGAAGTGCTATTATATCTTTATTTGCCACTATTTCATATTATTTGTGTCGACAAACTTGCTATAAATATGTAAAGTTATTGCAATCATATAGTGTTATCACACATTTTATAGTTTTTAGTGACGGTACTTTTTTCACAATACAATTAAGTACAGTTACGACTTTACTCGTCACTACTTTATATTATTTGTGTCGATAAACTTGTCATAAATATATAAAGTTACTATGACCATATAATGTTGTCACACATTCTATAATTTTTAGTATTGATACTTTTATCACAAAAGTGTCTCATAATTATGACCATTTTTTAAATTAGTCACCATTTTAATAGTAACGGGAGTATTTGTGACGAAAAGTGACGATTTAAAAAAAATAGATACTATTAATAATAGTAACTAATATTACTATATTTAGTAGCAAAATTTGCTTTCACTTAAAATACAATTTTTTATAGTGATAAATGAGTAGAAGTAATGTACATCCTTATAAACCATAACTTTTCAATTTGGCACCGTCACGTGGCAAGTCATTTAATTTGAATGTACAAACGAAGGTAATAACGATCAGTACAAATATTTAAAATTAATTAAGTATACAAATATTATTAATTAACCAAGTAGTTGGGGGTTTGATCCCCACCCTTGGGAATGTAGCAAGCTCCTGGGCCAGCTGTGGCCCTTCCATGTTGGAGATATTCCCGCAGCGAAGGAATTAGTCACTGATTCCATCGGTGGATACTCTGGGTGTACCAAAAATTAATAATACAACATTTAAGAAACTTATTTATAGGTTTATCAAAACAATTATAATCTGAATAAAAAATAAAAAATTTTAGAGTAAAGAAATTTAGAGAAAACAAAATAAGAATTTTTATAGAAATAGAAAACTAAAACAAGTAAAAATTTATGAAAAAAGAAAAACAAATCCAAGTGACAACTTATGAAAATAAACAAAATACGTTCCAACTTACAAGCAAGAGCTTCTATAGAAAAAGGAAGGAATTCGAGTATACGACCCCAAAAATGGTGAAGTTCTACCTCCATCCTTCACGAACTTGAGAAATAATCAAATAAAAGAAGAGACTTGAGACAATGATTTAACGTTTTATTGTGTAATTTGATAAGTCGTGACTCGTAACTTACACATGCTTAATTGTAAAAATAAATGAAGGTAAAGAATTAATTATTATTTTTATTAAATTATTGGAGGAACTTATAGATCCTACTTAACCTCTTTTAATTTAATTAATTTCTTAAATCAATAACTTCCATTCACAAGAAATTATGGGGTGTTTGAAAATGAAGTGACAGAAAGCTTGCGTTTCTTTCACTTCAAGTACTCCATGCTAAATCTCCTCCGAAACATGCCTAGAAAAAGACTACTCATTTTTTGTAAGGTCTCAAATCTTTTTAGGACATCTGCTTTCATTGTTAAGATGAAGAAGCCAATATTTTCAACACTCTATGTTGTTCAACATCCTTAGAGGGAGCAGGAACATCAGAAGGAAGTTTAAGGGTTGCCGTTTTTTTACTTCACAAAAGCTTTTGAAGTGTTTACTTTTTTTTGAGAAAAATTGAAAATGATGGAATGGATCAACAGGAGTGAGAGAACTAATAAGTGAGATAATGCCCGATGATTGACTACGGTGGTATAAAAGGAAATGAGAAGACGGTGAAAAGGTATCATTTTCTTATGCTATTGCGAAGTTGAGCATGGATATTATGAGAAAACGAAGGTTTCAATGTTCAAAAAGAAGATTAGCAGCATTTTAGAATTGAAATCACGTAGATCGTTGGCTGAATTGAATGTATAAGAAGGGTAGATTTCAATTCTAGATAGAAATTTAATTCATAGTCATTTTTCTGTTCTAAATAGGTGAATTAAAATTGAATTTAATTCACTTGATTTCAAATTGGTTGTTAGTTATCATCTCACTCAATCGTACTGTCAAAATCTAATTGAGTTGACTAATGTATAAATTAGAAAATTATTTCAAATAGAGAATGGTTCAACTCATAAAAAAGACGAATATAGTTTCCTACTCCCTACTCTAATGCTTGTTTTAAATGCTCTATTATAAATGCTCGATTATGACACAAAGATCAAGACTCACGTAAGACGGGAGTTGTCTTGTCCAAGTCAACACTGAACCCTCATAGTTGGAATGACTAGGGAAGTGAAGGCACTCCATTTTCAAAGCAGCCACCAAGCCATTAAGTAAGAGGTCTCTAGCGAGTACCTACATCCGAGGTCCTAATTTCGACAATATTGAAACTCACCACTTGTCATCGTTAGCATGCACCGTTTCAAAGCGCAACCACTCACATTAATTGGCATTTCGATCCTCTTAATTGGTATGTTTTGACAATCTATAGTGTGAAAATCCACTTAGGTGTAATAGACTGGATTTCTTGTTACGGCATCTAAATGTTAATGGATAATACTACAGGTCAATATGTAGCGGATGATACGTTTAAAGAGACGCTTGGTTTAAAGAGGGTAATGAGAATGAGAATAGGAATGAATATAGTGAGGAATGAAGATATATATAATCATTATAATTATGATGGTTGATTAAGATAAATAAATGATTACCATTACCATTGATGGTGGTTGGTTTGTTAAAAATATTAAGAAATAAAAATCTGTTAAATTTTTGTTTTATAACAAATTTTAAATATATTTTAAATAATTATTTTTAATTTATGCACCCTAATTATAATGACAAAATATTTA
>JANVCL010000212.1:27284132-27305383 GCA_026546855.1 Erythroxylum incrassatum | reverse complement strand
TTGGACGGAACTGACCTGACGGCGGATCTGGTGGCTTTGTTTGCTTGGGTGGGCGAGGGTCAGAGGGAGAGATACGTGAGCAAGAAGCCATCCTAGGACACGTGTTCACCTTAAGATCTGATCTCTTTAGAATACAATCCACGGTATTTAAAACACTAGATTAGAGAATCGAGTCTCCATGTGCTGAGAACTTGGTTTCGTACGATCTCGGATCAAAAGATCCTTAAAAATTTAATCGAATAATTTTTGTTAATTAATAAATTCTTATAAATTAAAATAAATCAATTAATGTTCATTTAACAATCTCTTCTTTCAACTAAGTTTCAAATTATTTCGATAAATAAGGAAAATTTTAAATCATATTTTAAATTCTTTAATTTTATTTAATTTTTAACTCATTTTTTGACGATCTAACACCGATTGATTATTTTAAATTTTAAAAATTTTGTTTTATCAGTTTAACTTCTGGTTTGATTTTTATCATATTTAAATTACCAATTGACAATAACTTAAAATAAAAACATGGAATATAAATTGAACAAATATAACAAAAAGATAAAATGAGATATTTTATATAATTATACTCCTTATAAGGGTAAGTTCGGGATTACATGGGAGTGGGCAAAGCTTGGAGCTTTAGTCTCGCACCAGCGAATTTGGCGCAACAGCAGAACGGCACCGGAAACAAACAACATCACCAGCAATGGCGGATCTCGTGGTTAGTGGTCTGCGTGTTGATGCTGTTCATATAGGGATTGGTGTCGCCCTTCACTGGACACGTGGCATCTGGTCTTGACTGGTATTCTTACGGATTCAGCACTTTGAGGTTCAATCTCCACAATGGAATCAGGCGAGAGGCAATTGACATATGGAAGTCCAAGTACTTTGAGTTGCTCTTCAGTTACAGTGAGAGAGGCCGTATTTTTGCTCGTTAGTACTCAAAAAACTTACTTCTGCTTCCCTTCATTATTTATTTTGTGGTTAGCGATGGATTCATCTTTTTGACTTTGCTTATATGCTCGACATGCCACAATCGAGAAAACAATTGATAAGTGAAAGATGGTTCGGAAAATAACAAGAACAAGAGAATAATGTTCTCTCTAAAGCCGACGGCACTCAAACAATATGATCTAATACTTCTAAAACCCTAAAACCTAAGTATTTATACCTAGGTCAAATAATAATAAGTTGGGCTAAAATACTTGGAAGCCCAAAATAAAACGAAGTCCAAAAATTAAATAAATAGGTCTGATATGCTCTTGGGCTTAAGTGATGAACCATTAAATAGCCCAAGTCTTCGCGTCTTCAAGCTCCAAGTGTATCCGGTCCAAGGATTTGAGTTAAATGGATTAGTTTGGGCTCAATTCCATTAAACTCTCCTTCAATAGGCTCGGAGCTCTCCATCTTCTCAAGATCCTTACTCTTGCTCACATCACCTGATTTCTCTAGGCAAAGTGTTGGCCCAACAAATTGGCTCCCACTCCTAGCGCGATTCGTGCTGTCATTTTCTTCTTCTACTACTACTACGAAGAGAGAGAGTCTCTAAAACGCAATTAAGTCTATAATTAATAAAAGATGCTTGGAGAAGAAAAGTATTGCCCAAGGATTTCATGGCTTAGGCCCATAGAAGATCGACAAGCAAAAAGGTAAAGCGCCCAAATGTTTAATTAAAACATTGAAAAACCAAAAAGGGCAACATCCCAGATTCAATGTCAAGGGGCTTTGTTAAACTGACAAATTCCCCACGGAAACGTTAGTTTACCATCGCCATAGCCAGCTTATCTAAACCAATATTCTGATCACGCACATGAAGGGTTCAAAAACGCAAAGGTCCTTGACAATTTCAGGAAGCATCAGTCAACGCAGTCAGTCACAAATGATCTCTGGTATCCTTGCTTACTTAGGATCGAAAATGCATTTCCTCTCCCAAAACGCCAATTGGCAAAGGGAAACTACAGAGCATGTCTGTTAGAATGTTTGCTTTAAATTTATGCAAGTGATTGTTATGTTTTTCATTTTAAATAAAAGTCCAAGTCAATATGTAATCCTATTCTAAAGGGATTGTTATCTGTTATGTGATTCTTAGGGATCATGATTAGGATAGCTTATTTTTCTAAATTCTTGTTAGCTTTTTCAGCTATTTAAACCCAAAGATGATATGAAATAAATGAGAAACTTCTCCATATATCTCTCTTCCTCAAAAAAAAAACCAACAATATCTAATGCATCACAAACAGGACATCAAATTGGCATATTAATTTGGCTCTGATGAACTCTTTTATAAATTATGAACTCATGCGGATCTCCCAGTTCCAAATCAGCTATTACAGCTAAATAACATGGCTAAAGTTACATGCTTTAAAGCACCCTAAATTACTTGCTGCAAATTTAAGAGCTATTCTATGTAGGAAAACCAGAAAACATTTTCGCCAACTGTCCTGCTGCGCCTCCTTGGTCCTCAGAATTCAAACCAAGATTTTCCTCAACTTCCCTCCATCCATTCAAAAGATTTGGAGGAAACGTCTTCTTGATTGTGCCTATCACTCCTTTTGCTTCCTTCATCTTCTTCTTTGCTACCAATCCCTCTACCAAACCCTTCATTGTGGCAAAATCGGGAATCTTATGCATCCTCACACTTCCCTTAAAAATTTTATACCCTTTCTCGTATTCCCCACTCTTACATAAGTAATGAATCAAAGTCCTAAAACTGAATGCATTTGGTTTACATCCATTTTCCTGTAAGCTCTTATAAACATTCTCAGCCTCCTCCATCCTTCCACTCTTACAATAACTAATCATCAAGTAATTATAACTAATCACATCAGGTTTCAACCCCAAACTCCCCATTTCCTCCATCAATTCCTTAACTTTCTCAGGCTCCCCACCTTGTAAATGCATGATTTTTACATTAAAAGCTGCAACATCCAGTTCACATCCCTTTTTCACCATCTCATTCCACAACCTCTCTGCTTCTTCACTCTTCCCTTTCTTATAAAACGAACTCACAATAGTAGTAAAAGTCACCGCACTCACTTCCACTCCTTTTTCCTTCATTTCCCTCAATATCTCAACAGCCTTTTCGGGCGTTCCGGCATCGCAATAACTCTTAATCAAAATCCCATAAGAAATCGAATCAGGCAAGATCCCATATTTCGACGAAACATCGTTAAACAAGACAGGAACCTTACTATACAGCTTTGACCAAGTGCAAGCAGACAACAAAGCATTGAAAGAAATCACAGATCGAGAAGTACCCAATTCATCCATTTGCTCAAAAGTCCGAAGGGCGTGATCAAACATACCAACTTGACCATAGGATCGAATAAGCGTACAGAGAAAAGGCTCTTGCTTGATCTCGAGGCTATTTTTGTGGTCTTCGATTAGGGTTTCGATGTCGGTGAACCGTTGGGACTTGGCGAGTCGGCGAATGGTGAGCTCCTGTGCATAACGAAACGACAAAGGAGAGTTATATTTGCCGGAGGCGGAGGAATATATCTGTAGTGCCTTGTCGGGGTCGTATTCGGATCGGAGCTTTGATTTGGCACTGGAGATTGAGATTGTGGGGGTGCAGTTGGCGGCGGTGGAGAGATGGCGAAGGCGGAGAGAGGAGGCCATTTTCGTCATGGTTGCTGAGAAAGGAATTGGTGGGGTGCGTTCTCAGGGTTTAAGGGGAGCAAGTGAAACACTGTGTGCATTGTGATGGAAACTAATGTAGAAGCTTAGAAGGTGGAGTTAGAGCTCTGCTAATTTGGTGGAGAGAAGATGGATTCTGAAGATTGAATTTTAGATATGCCAATGCCATTACAATTAGTATTTTTCAGACTAGTTAACAGACCAAAGTCAAGTTAAACCTTCAGCCTGTTTCGAAAGTAGGGAATTAAATTCAATTTGATTCCCTTGTTTGGAACTAAAAATTACAGATGAAATGAATTCATAGGTGGGTCTACAGTGGCCATTGACTTGAAACCTTATAATACTTTAATTTAAATTTAATTCAACTTCATCTCTAATTTCTTAATTTTAATTAAAAATTTTAAATATTAAATTATTGAAATACGACAAAAATTATGAAATATTATTAAAAATTTTGTGAATTATTTATATGTTGATTATTATGAATCTAATTAATTTAATTATAAAAAATTTACATTTTATTATTTTAGTGTATATTAATATAAATATATATATATAACAAATAACAATAACAATAATAATAATAATAATAAGGTTAATAACAATAATAATACTAACAAATAATAATAATAACAAAATAATAATAATAATAAGTGTGAATGTTTATTAGTTAATATTATTTTTCAGTTAGGGGTAAATGTGTTATATGAAATAATTGAATTTAATTCTAATCTTATTAGATTTGTTCCAAACAGTGTAAATTGAATTCAATTCCAATTTTATTAATGTAATTGAATCTAATTCATTCATGAATTCAATTCACCGTATTACAAACAACCTGTAAATGATTTTCATGATTACTAAGTTAAAATCAATTCTTACAATACTTGTAACCCAATAAATGTAACTTTTCAAATTCAACGACTTCAGAAGCACTAATATTACATAGCCTTTGGTGTTGTTTCCAATACCTACTCTAAAATAAATCAGTGGACAAGCTTTTCCCTTTTTCAAGTTTTCTTTTCCATTTTTGGCATTTGAACGAGAGCCTCAAATATATCATCTTTGATACAACTCTATCCATGGCGGAAAGGTATTGCAACCCTAATGCTCCTTTAACTTGTAAGATGTTTAATGCAGGTTCATTCGAAATTGGATTAAAATTTTGCCACAGAACGCTCCATGATAGTGAAGTGGAAGAAAATTCAAATGGCACCATTAACTCTAGCAAACAAATGAATGAAATTCATACTAACCTCACACAAAGCTTTAGGGTGCGCTTGTTTAGGGGTATGAAAAAAGGGATATGGATATGAAATGAAAATTGATGGTTAGTATGAACCTATCATTGAAAACCTAACAGTTTCATTCCTTGGTTTTGAGCAATCCTCCATAGAATCCTCCATTCCTCTAGATTATGAGAGGAATAGGAGAAAAGGAGAAAAGAATGAGAGTAATTGCATTATAATTAATCAAATATGGTGAAATCAATTAATTACGGTGAAATCAATTAAATAATTAATTACATTATAATTAATTATATTGTAAGTAATTAATTAATTAAACTATAATTATTCATTAAAATATAATTATTCATTAATTAAAATATTGTAATTAATTAATTACTTACAATATAATTAATTAAAATATTATTGTTATTGAATTAATTACATTATATTTAATTAAAAATTGTAATTAATTAATTAATTACAATATAATTAATTAAAATATTAATATTATGTAATTAATTACATTATATTCAATTAAAATATTATTATTAATTAAAATATAATTATTCATTAATTAAAATATTATTATTAATTAATTAAAATATAATTAATTAAAATATAATTCATTCATTAGTTAAAATATTATAATTAATTAAAATATAATTCATTTATTAATTAAAATATAATTTATTTTGTAATTAATTAATTACAATATTTTTTACAAACCAACCACTATTAATGGTAATGGTAATCATTCCTTCGTCTTAACCAACCATTAAAATTATAATGATTATATACATTTTCATTCTTATTCTTATTACTTTCTATGAACCAAGCACCTCCTTATTTATTTATTTTTACATTAATAAAATTTATAATTATTATGTTTTTTTTGTGTATATTAAATAAACTAGAAAACGAACATAATATTTTATAGTTCTCATATAATTCACTTGAGTAATAAATAATTCGTAATACAAATTCAATTTGAATTGAAATTGGTCATTTTGGATTTGGTGGTCGTGTTACTTTTTAAGTTTTTGAAGCAAGAAACAATTTTGTATTAATTTTAAATCAATAAGTTTACACGAGATAAGTTCTATTTATTGGACTGGTCCGGACATCTACTGCAATTTATTGTTATCAAAATAGTATGGCTACCTTTTTTTACCAAATAAAAATAAAAATAGTATGGCTACCTTTCATAAAAAAATCTTTTATAATATGTAGAGTAGATTGGTAGAATCTATTTTTGAAGTGCTTATCTTGAAACTCGATTTCTATTATGTTAATGATACTTTTCAAGGCTGAAAGCATAATTTAAGATAAGTTAGCTGAGACATAACTTCTTTTTTTCACTGACGTCAATTCTTAAGATCTATCTTTTAAAAATCTTATTACCTCAAGTAACATTTATAGGCTAAACTTTTATGATAAATACACTTTCTGATAGAGAAAAACTTAGAAAGAAGCCATAAGATAAAAAGTCACACTAAATATTGCTTAAATATTTGCCATATATGGTTATTTAAATTAGGACAGAGGCACTCTTCCCATTTGCTGCTGCTTCACTCGAAGTACTTTTGAGTTGGGATCCTCTATTCAACCATGTCTCGTTTTGGTCATTGAATAAATCATCCTTCCCAATGGCCAAACGATAGACAGGGTAAAATTGAAAAGAGAATTCGAGGTGAATACCTTTACAGTCTGCACGGTCGGTGTCGTATAAAATGTTTCCTTTTGCTCGGAAGCTGGTGTTGACTACAGCTTTAGTTTGCGACAAAACATAAGAAGAAAATGCCGTGAAACACTGTCAACAATTCCAGCATCAGTCCTTTCAAGGTTTTGATGGTCTCATTTCCTCCCGAATCCAAACACAAATGTATGTACTCTCGTTGTTGATCAATCGATGTTGTTTCTTCTTTACATATAATCACAAAAGCAGCATTATTCTTATTTACGATTCATGTTTGGCATGGAGCTTGAATCCTATTGGAAAACAAAATGGAAATAATTTTTAAGAAACTTCTTTGTTAAATCCATTCATTTAGGAATTTAATTTAATATTACCTACCAAAAGATTTTAAAGTAATGTACAACTTTATCTTTAATTATTAGAGAGGTTTAACTATTAAAAAAGAAAATATAATAGTAAATTTAATTATTCATTTGAGGTTTTCTAGTATTTGTTTTCCACCAACACTTCCTTTATTTTGGTGGGCTATCCTTTTTCTTCTTGAATAGAAGAAGTGGACTCTTCTACTTTTTAAAACGTGTACTAAATAAATAAATCAAGTGTATTAAATAAAAAATCAATATTAGATAAAGAAATAAAGGATATATTATTTAAAATATATTATAATTAAGTAATAAATTATTTGATAAATTATAATTCAAAATCAAATAATTGACTAAATAATAATAAATTTTTAATCAAAAGAGTGATTTATACTTTAATATTTTTAAAAATTAATTTCATTCTTTTTAATATTATTTTATATTTAAAGTAACACTTATTATATTGTAAATAGAGTGTTAAAATAGTAATAAAAATAAAGATAATAATTTATTTAAAATTTTGGTAAACGTTAAATTAAAAACTTCTGATTATTATATATAAATTATTTCAGTGTTTATTATATGCTAAATTAATAATTTATATATTAAAAATTAAAACATTTAGTATGATTCGAGTACAGTAGAAGACAAAGAGCATGATGCAGATTGACGCCTATCCTATCAAGCTGCCAAATCAGCAGTACCAGCGCAGAAGCTAGGTGCTACTACCGAAAGCTTTCAATTGACTATCTGAACATTTGCGACTTATAACAGACATCAGAAAAAAGCCTCGTTAACTGATGGGTTTTCCTCTGCCTTTAAATAAAGAAAAGTCGAAGAAGGAATAGGGCCAGGGGAGCGTAGGGTAAAATAAAAGTAGAAGTCTTTAACAGACACAGATCCCAATGGAATGCAGGAAGAATGCCCAACCTTGGTTAACTCATTCTTTCTGTTCGAGCTTTAAAGGAACTTGCTTTGACCGGCTAAAACAATACTTTTAAGAATACCACTGGCTAACTAAAGTCAGACTACTTAAGTGATTGGTAGATTATTGTGTAAAAATACGGGAACTTTTTTTATTATTGGTAAGTTTCAGGTATAGTGGTCGTGATAACAAAGTCATCTTCACAGGTACATAACTCTCAGCTTTCTTCTTAGAAACTTTACAATCTTCACAACTCTCTTTTCTCCTTTGAAATAATAGTCGCAACAATACTCACACTCTTTTCCTTGTTAAACTCTAATCTCATAGTGTAATTGTTTTAAAAGTAGTCACAGACTGCCTTAGACTTTCTGATACACAAGATCCTTAGAAGAGGCGAGTATAGAGCATACTTGTCTTTGTACCAAGACAGATAGTAATATCATTGAAGACTTGAAACTTTCAGGTGAGGAAGAACTCAGAGAGAATAGAAAACACTCAAACCAAACTTCATTAAACTAATCTTCAACGTAAGAACCTGCTTACAACTAAGAAGGAGCCTTGTTTTTATAGAAGAAGCAAGGGTAATAAAGTAAATCTCTCAAGAGACACACTTATTACAACTTTAAAAAGAAAGTAACTTAAGAGTACAATCATTACTCTTTTAACAAAGCTACTTTAAAAAAGTAAACAACTTTTTAAGAAACAAACAGTATGATGATAAGATGAAATCTTGTACAGTGATTTATGTGCCACAAAAATTCTCTTTTCATCAAAAGACTCAAAAGCAAAAACTCCTAAAAAGACAAGTCCCATTATGAGAGTTGGGATCCAAGGCATTATTTTTCACGAATTGGTTCGTGCCACGATTGACAATTGGATGGAGAGTCTGGATCACTTGAGCTATCAGTATCAACTTGAGAGGTCTTTTGTCTTTTACAGGGACTAACCTCATATTTGTGAAGTTTGTGCAGGAATTGATTTAACTCATTTTCATTAGGACTATAGTTATCACCATCTAGGTCCTAAGCATTCTGAAAAACTGAGTTAAAAGGCTGAGAAGGTCCTGCAATATCTGAGATCGATTCTTCTATGTCATACTGAGGACTATTGGAACTTGGTATATCAACTTTTGGTGCTTCTGGTTTACCAAGAATAAATCCACTGGGATATAGTCCAATAGAGGTGGAAATGACTGGTGCATTAGGGAAGTGATTTACTTCTTTGAGAAAATCTCTAAGAAATTGAAGCATATTGTTTTGATGTCGTGGCCAGTATAATGATGTATGATAAAATTGGATACAATGTTCTGTGTAAAGGATGCCAGTATGCATTTCTCGATATGGACGATGGAGGATGAACAAGCAATGAGTAGATTGTCGTCTAACATAAGCTTTCTATAGACGATGTTGTGAGATTATCAAAGAACATTGTTACTTCCATTGATCTAGTGATTGAAACCACTCAAAAAATGTTCATAACAAAGAGCTTCCATTGTTTATGTCATAGAGATGTCGATAGAGCTGAAGAGGAGATATAGTGACAACACAATAATAAAGGGCAGAGAGTGCCCAAAGATACCATAATATGTTTTCAGAAAGAGGATCATGGAGAACAGTCACATTAAGGTAAGGTGCTTTGAGGTTGAACATTGTAGGACTTCCAAGAGAGTTATGTTCACGAAGAAACTGATGCAAATAATAATAAAAACTCATACAAGCAAGTGAGGTAACTTCAGAAACACTAATGAGTGTACAAGTAATAGGAGGAAAAGATTTCTTTGTGAAGGTAAAGAGAGGTTGACTAACCATAAAAACTTGAGAACTAAAAACTTTAAAAGATGAAAGAGTTGTAATGTTACTTGGCTGAAAAGGATATTTATAATGAAAAAGGAAGGGAAAATATCAGGAGGCCAAGGTGCATGTTGTCTATCAGGAGGCCAAGGAGGATTTTGTCTTGGTAACTTGGATAAACATGAAGTATAAGCTGCTTCGTACGGTATGAACTCATGGATGTAATTAACAATCTTGGGGAATTGTTGTATCTGTTTCATAGTGAGATGTTTATCAGGAAAGTGTAACAGCTCTCGTGCAATATATGAACCAGGCTGGTAAAATCCATCTTTGAAATGCATACGCAGAAATTCAATTTCTTTAGTGCCAATGAGGCTTTTCAAGGCTGAAAGCATAATTCCATGTTGTTTAGTAAGATCCAATAATTGTTGCAGTAGGGCTCGATGTTCCTCATGGGTCTTTGAGAACAGAAAAATGTCATCGATGTAAATGATTGCACTGTAGAGGATAGGCTCATAAATCTTGGTCACTATACTTTGAAACAGTGATGGGGTGACTTTAAGCCTAAATGGCATAACAGTCCATTGGTACAGTGCATTGAGAATGCAAAATGCAATCTTGTATCTCTCAGTTAGGCAAATGCCCAGTTGCCAAAATCTCGCTTTAAGATCAAACTTGGAAAAGATAACAACTTCTTTTACAGATAGTACCTGAGTACTGATCTTTGGAAGAGGAAACTTGTCATCTTGCAGGAATGCATTCAGAGGCTTGTAGTCAACTACTAATATCTTTTTTCCATGCTTTTGCTCTAACCAGTCCAGTCTGATTTTTTTGGCTCAATCAATCCTTGCTTCAGAAGGATAGCACACTCATCTTGTGCAAGCTTTAGGTCATCAGGGTTCATCCTTGGATATGTGGCTTTCTTAAGATTGATATCCTCAATCTTTTTTAAAGGTAGACTTATGAAAAAGTCAACATTTTTTTTACAGAGGATATGGGTGAGAAAAGTGTGCATGTGATTTAGGACAATATTCCAACAGTTTATCACTTAGCGATGCATATGGTGTGGGAGCTTGAGAAAGTTCAAACATATTTTTTATGTCAGCGTAGGAATTGAAAAATTATTGATACCTGAGGCATGTGGGTAGGATCTATAAAGGTGAAGTTTTACTGTATACATTCATACCAATAAGAATATCTAGGCCAAGTAAATTTCTTCCAAGTACTTTGGTCCAAACTGTACATTGTAGAAAGAATTCTATCCCGATCTTTCTTTTTGTAACAAGCCTGATCTTGAATGAATTGCCAACTGCAACTGTAAAATACTCATCATGTGAGGTCTATGCTTCAGAGGGTAAAATGTTGGGCTTCATGATCGTACGACTGGATCCAATATCCATAAACCAAATACTTTGATGGGTCTATCATATTTATCTTGTCTGAAGAGTTGGATTTGGACATATGGTTGTTGAACTGGAGTACGATCTAACTTTATGCAGGTCTGCTGTGGTAGATATAGTGAATAATCCTCTAGAGAAACAGAGGAGTCAGAGGATTCTTCATCTTCAGAGGTCGTGATAGAAACAACAAACTTTGTGTCCTCATCTTCATGTGATTGTTCTTCAATCAGATCTTCAAAGTTATTGGAAGAATGAATAGGCAAAATTGATTGCAATTGCTTCAATAACTTTACATCCTTATTTGTTTTATGAGGACAAGTACGTGCAAAGTGTCATTGTTGTCCACAGAGAAAGCAATGATCAACTTTCTTGCGATGAGAGGATTTCTTAAAGAATCTAACCATTCTTCTCTTTTTACCATTCTTTCTCTTATATGTTTTTCTGAGAGGCTTGTAGCCTTCCTTTTGTTTGTGGAACTTTTTTCTATGATAGATTTGTCAAAAATAAGCTTTCTTCTTGTTATGACAATCACAAGTCTTTTGGTCTTTGCACTTGATTTGAAGATAAGGCTTCTTGTAAGCCTGTTTGAGAACTAGATCCTTAATGATGTTTTAAATAAGGCATGTTGATCACATAACTTATCAAAAAAGGCTAAAGTAAGCTGGTAGATTTCTCCAAGAGATATATTAGTCATATCTCGTTGTAAAGAAACAATGGTCCTTTGTAACTTTGGTTGTAGTTGATCTGGAAGTGATAAGATAAAAGTATATCGAAGATTAACATCATTCCAACCATTAAGAAGATAGTGCCTTTTTGTCATACATTGATAAAGCTTTTGTAGATCATATTTTTCAAGTGAACAACATTTCATTGCAAAATATTCATGACGAATCTACTTATCAATAAGCTGAAAGTCACCAATGAATTCCTTATGAATTATTCCAAGAAGAGTTCCAGTTGTAGTGACTTGGATATTCTGAAGTCTTTAATAGTCGTTAATACTTTGCCACCACTCTTGCAAAGTACCAGTGAAACGAGATGTAAACTCAAACAAAATATCTTGTAATAGATTATTCGGTCGAGTCATTTGTAGATCTATCCATGCGCCAAATTCATGCAAGCGATCTCTCCATTTCTTTAGGGGTAGATCGTTAAAAGTGAACTAAGGTCTTGAAATAGGCTTGGTTTGAACAGTTGGTTGAGCAGGTGTTGCCTGTGGTGCTGGTTCAGGTCTGAAAGCTTCAGTACCTGTAGATTTTGCTTCATTTAGGGATAGTCATCAGAACTTGAGATAATTCTGATAGGTCAGCTAGCTGTGCTAAGGAATCAGAAGACAATTCAGAGATCTATTCAGATGATGACTCAGAGAATGTTGCAGAGACTTCAGATGTTGGGGCAGAGGATTCAAAATAAGCTTCTATATTATCTAATTAGGCAGATGAATCTTCTGCACCAAGTGTAGATGCAAGAGTTACGATGAACTCTATCTGAGGTGCTTTATCCTTCCCAGTAGATGAGGAGGAAGGTTGACCTTTTGGTGGAGAAGAAAGAGGTGTATGGATCTGTAACGGTTTACTCCACTAGTTAACTAGTTCAGGTTTAGTGAACGAAGGTGATGGCTTAGGAACTGGTTCAGACTTTGGCTTTGGCTTTGACTTCTTAGGTTTAGCATGAACTGCTTGAGGATGAATATATTGTCTAATCAAAGGATAGTTGAACTTGAAGACCTTTGAATAGTCAGCTTCTTCTGGATATGTTTGATACATAAGAGACGTGTATACTGGTTATGTATTTGGAAATAATGAAGAGGATGAGCCATATACAGTTTTAGATCTTGCAGATTGCATATCAACTTCCATTTGTTGCACAATTCCTTGTATCTTCTTGATTCTTTAACTTTGGCGTAGAAGTCAAGTCCAATATAATGTGTAGCAATGTAATGTTGAAGATTAGCATCAAGTTATTGAATCTAAGCTTTGTAAGACTAATACATTTGTTAAATCTACTTAGAGATGACGTCGACCTTTTGTTGCATAGCATGAGTCTGTTGATTGATTCCATCCAGCTTAGAATCAATTCTTCTAAGAACTTTGTTTTGAGCTACTGCATTTGATGTTTGTCAGTTAAATACTTCATCAGAAGGATTTGAGGCAAGTGTTCCTTGTGAAGTGATTCCTGTGGCTCAAATATAAGGGCTAGAGATAACCCTAGTTGTTTCATCAGCACTCCTGTATAAAGAAGGAAAGTTTTCCTCATATGGCTTAATCATCATGCAAGGTATATGAGTAGGAGTCATAACAAGAACTGCTGGCTTAGATTGACAGGTAGAAGATTTCAGTATCTCACAAAGAGATCTGGATCTGAATATTTTTGTTTGTAGATCACCAAATTTGTTGAAATTATCTGGATCTGGATCATCCTTATATGGATGATGTTATTGAGAAGGCATAAAACGAGGTTTTGGCTTTTTCTTCTTCCTTCTCCTTCTGGCATATTGTTCATCATCATCATCACTATCTGACTTAGGATTGAGACAGACTTCACAGTCGGGTTCGCATATAGATGGATCGACATCCCATACAAAATATCCTCGATGATAATTGACATAAACTGGATCTCCATTAGATTTGAAATAATAGATAGGAGGATCAGATTTACCTTTCATGTAAGAAAATATGGGCTGGATCATAAAGACAGATCTTGATGTAAAGGGTCCAGATGGATCCTCGTTAGGCTTTGCATAGATAGACTTCACCGTTCCATCTTTTAATATCTTTAGAATCAGAGGAGTTGTTATGTGAAAAAAGTGTCGATGAGGCGCGTGGAACACCTTTTGATAATTGGTGATCCATTCAGTAGGCATCAACTTTTCAAGCTCCTGTGCTGGTAGTTGTTTCGGAATCTGGATGATAGTAGTCTAATCATTGGAACGATCAACAACTATATAAAGGGTATTCGAAGTAGAATTTGGAAAGTTAAGATCCAAAGCATATCATCTGGTGATGTAAGTAGCCATAATGGCTGTAGGATCTTGATCTACTCTAGTGATCTGGATTTGAACTTGCAGACGTTCAAACAAAGTGGGATCATCTAACCTAATGTTGAAATCAGGTGCTATCGTCAGAATGACACTTCTATTATTAAGCGTTGTCAGTAAAGTACCAATGAAAGCATTCTGGTACATTGTATAGGCAATGTCTAGAAGAGAAATCCTAGTTGTAGCAAGTATTCCCTTTCTTCCATAAAGTGTAAGAACAAGGTGTATAACTCCAACATGAAGATGTGTATGATTATGCTCCCTCCAAAGAAAGATCAGCTCCTTAGGGATTTCAAGCTTTACGAATTATTCTGCGGTTACAGATCTGAGGCCACACTGTTCCAATTTGGAACTCTGAATGATTTCTTTTACTTTTAATTTCGAGGTAGACAAAATAGTACGTATATTTCTCATCTATGAACGATCACGAGAATAAATACTGCATGGACTCAACAAAGGTAAAAAAGAATCACAAACAAGATTTTCTACAAGAACATGAGTAATTTCTACTAGGTTTTTTATACGATTAGATAACACACGCTTTACACTAGAAGGTAAACTAGACATAAACAAAGTTGAAGACAAATGAACATAGTTATTGGGTAGTGTTTCCATTACTCATGGGCTCTCTCCCTACTCACTTATATCAAGAGACAATGTTACCGCTATGCTCCACTTGCGCATACCCTAATGTCACAAGTGGGGCCTACTTGACACTTAACTACGGTTCCATTCCCACATTGTTTTTCTAGGATTCAAACTCGTGATGTGGGGTGACCCAGACCGAAACCTGGTGGCTTTGATACCACTGAGCCCCTCAAAAGGCTTTGTGAAGGGAAGAAGCATCGAACTCCTTGCACTACCATCATGCTCCACTTGCACATATTCTAAGGTTATAGGTGGGACCCACTTGGCACTTAACTACAATTACATTCTCTTTTTTTTGGGATTCGAACTCGCGACGTAGGAAGACCCAGGCCAAAACCTGGTGATTCTGATACCACTGAGCCCCCCAAAAGGCCTTGTGAAAGGTTAACATACCAAATCACTTAACAAGCACTATGACTTCGACTGACGCAATGGCCTCTAAGCCGCATTCCGTTATCTTTCGGGGATTGATATCCTCATTTTTTTAAAAGGTAGACTTATAAAAAAGTCAACATTTTTTCATAGAGGATATGGGTGAGGAAACTGTGCATGTGTTTCGGGACAATATTCTAACAGTTTATCTCATAGTGATGCATATAGTGTACGAATTTAGGAAAGTTCAAACACATTTTTATGTCAATGTAGGGACTGAAAAATGATCGATACCTGAGGCATGTGAGTAGGATTTGTAAAGGTGATGCTTTACTATATACGTCCATACCAATAAGAATATATGGGTCAGGTAGATTGCTTCCAAGCACCTTAGTCCAAACTGTAGATTATGGAAAGAATCATATCCCAATCTTTCTTTTTGTAACAAATGCGATCTTGAATACATTTTCATTTGTGAATAACACCTTTGAGAAGACCATCGGCTAACTAAAGTCAGATTGTAGGCTACGGAGGTGTTTGGTAGATTATTGTGAAACAACACGGGAGCCTTTATGACTATTGGTAAGTTCCAGGTATGATGATCGAGACAACAAAGCTCTTCTCTCCACGGGCACACAACTCTCAACTTTCCTCTTAGGAACCTTACACCCTTTACAACTCTCTTTCCTATTATGTAAGAGAGTGCAAGAACAATGCGTATAGCTCCAACATGAAAATATGTATGATTGTGCTCCCTTTAGAGAGAGATCAGCTCTTTAGAGATTTCAAGCTTTACACATTGTTCTACAACTATAGATTTGAGGCCACGCTGTTCCATCTAGAACTCTAGATGATTTCTTTTACTTTTGCTCTAGAGGTAGACAAAAGAGCATGTCTACTTCTCGTCCATGAACAATCACGAAAATAAATACTGTACAGACTCAACAAAGGTAAAGAAGACTCACAAACACGATTTTCTACAGGAATATGGGTGATTTCTACTAAATCTACTATATAATTAGATAACACACGCATTACACTAGAAAGTGAACTAGACATAGACAAAGTTGAAGACAAATGAACAAGGTCATTTGGTAGTTTTTCCATTACTTATGAGCTCTCTCCATACTCACTCTTATCAAGAGACAATGTTATAGTCGATCAAGACATAAAAGATGGCTCTGATAGCACTGAGCTACCCAAAAGACGCCTTGAAGGTAGAAACACACCAAATCACTCAAACAACCACCACATCGGGACCTTGAAGGGCACATAGGAAAAGTACGAAAACCAATTGGCTAAAACAACACCTTTGAGAAGACCATCGACTAACCAAAGTCAGATTGTAGGCTTACTGAGGTGTCCGGTAGACTATTATGGAACAACGCGAAAGCCTTTGTGACTATTGGTAATTTCCAGGTATGATGGCCAAGACAACAAAGCCCTTCTCTCCACGGCCACACAACTCTTAGCTTTCCTCTTAGGACCCTTACACCTTTCACAACTCTCTTTTCCCTTTTAAAATAATAGTCGCAACAGTACCTACACTCTTCTCCTTGTTAAACTCTAATCTCACAGCGGAATTATTTTAAAAGCAATCACAGAATGTCTTAGACTTTCTGATACACAAGGTCCTCAAAAGAGATGAATGTAGAGCATACTTGTCTCTGTAATATGACAGATAGTAACATCACTCAAGATTTGAAACTTTCAAGAGAGGAAGAACTTAGAAAGAATGGAAAACACTCAAATCAAACTTCATTAAACTAATCTTCAATGTAAGAAGAACTTGCTTACAACTGAGAAGGAGCCTTGCTTTTATAGGCGAAGCAAGGGTAACATAGTAAATCTTTTAAGAGACACACTCATTACAACTTTAAAAAAGAAAATAACTTTAAAGTACACTCATCACAGCTTTAACAAAGCTACTTTGAAAAAATAAACAACTTTCCAAAAAACAAACAGTATGATGATAAGAAGGAATCTTGTACAATAGTTTGTGGGCCACAAAGATTCTCTTTTCATCACATGACTCAAAAGCAAAAACTCCTAAAAAGACAAGTCTCATTATGAGAGTTGGGATCCGAGGCATTATTTATCACAAATTGGTTCGTACCACGATTGTATATTATATGGAGAATCTGGATCACTTGAGCTATCAGTATCAACTTGATAAGTCTTTTGTCGTTTACTGGGATTGAGCTCACATACGTGAAGTTTGTGCAGGAATTGATTTAACTCATCTTCATTAGGACTGTAGTTATCATCATCTGGTCCTAAGCATCCTGAAAGACTGAGAAGGTCCTGTAATGTCGGAGATCGATTCTTCTGTGTCATACTGAAGACTATTGGAACCTAGTATATCAACTTCTGGTGATTTTGGTTCACCAAGAATAAATTCACCAGGATATGGTCTAATAGAGATGGAAATGACTGGCATATTGGGGAAGTGATTTGCTTCTTTGAGAAAATCTCTAAGAGATTGAAGCACACTGTTTTGATGTCGTGGTCAGTATAATGATGTATGATAAAATTGGACACGATGTTTTGTGTAAAGGGCACCAGTGTGTGTTTCTTGATATGAAAAATGGAAGATGAAGAAGTAATGAGTAGATTGTCGTCTAACAGAAGCTTTCCATAGACGATGATGTGAGACTATCATAGAACATTGTTGCTTCCATTGATCTAATAGTTGAAACCACTCAAGAAATGTCCATAACTCCATTGTTTATGTCACAAAGATGTTGATAGAGTGAAGTGGAGATATAATAACAGCACAAGCATAAAGGGCAGAGAGTGCCCAAAGATACCATAATGTGTTTTCAGAAAGAGAACCATGATGAAAAGTCACATTAAGGTAAGGTGAGGTTGAACATTGTGGAACTTCCAAAAGAGTTATGTTCACGAAAAAAACTTTCACAAATAATGAAACAAACTCATATGAGCAAGTGAGGCAACTTTAGAAACACTAATGGGTGTGTTTGTAATAAGAGGAAAAGATTTCTTTGTGAAGGTAAAGAGAAGTTGACTAGCCATAAAGACTTGAGAACTAAAAACTTTAAAAGATGAAATAGTTGTAACGTTACTTGGCTGAAGAGGATATTTATAATGAAAAAAGGAAAGGAAAATATCAGGAGGCCAAGGTAGATGTTGTCTATCAGGAGGCCAAGGTGGATTTTGTCTTAATAACTTGGATAAATAGGAAGTATAAGCTGCCACGTATAGTATGAACTCACGGATGTAATTAACAATCCTGAGGAATTGTTGTATCTGTTTCACAGTGAGATGTTCATCAGGAAAGTGTAACAACTCTTGTGCAATATGTGGACCAAGTTGGTAGAATCCATATTTGAAATGCATATCTAGAAAATCAATTTCTTTTGTGCAAATGAGGCTTTTCGAGGCTGAAAGCATAATGCCATGTTGTTTAGTAAGATCCAAGAATTGTTGCAGTGGGGTCTGATGTTCCCATGGGTCTTTGAGAAAAGGAGAATTTCATTGATGTAAATGATTACACTGTAAAGGATAGGCTCATAGATCTTGGTTATTGTTCTTTGAAACAGTGATAGGGCGACTTTAAGCTCAAATGATATAACAGTCCATTGGATTGTGCATTGGGAATGCAGTATTGTATCTCTCAGTTGGGTGAGTGCCCAGTTGCCAAAATCCTGCTTTAAGATCAAATTTAGAAAAGATAACTTCTTTCAAAAATAGTACATAAGTATTGATCTTTGAAGAGACAACTTGTCATTTTGGAGGAATGCATTCAGAAGCTTATAGTCAATTACTAATTATTTTTTTCACGCTTTTGCTTTGAACGTTTGTTAACAAAAACACCTGACAAGTTCAGTCTGATTTTGTGGGCTCAACCAATTCTTACTTTAGAAGAATAGCATACTCATATTATGCAAGCTTTATGTCATCAGGTTCATCCCTGGACATGTGGCAACAACGTAAACTTAGTAAGAATTTCTTCTTCCGACGTCGCAACATTGAAAGTAACAGTACAACATGAGGGCACGTAAAAGAAATGAAGCCCATGAGCAGCAATGATGATAATGGTAAGAGCAAATCAGCAATACTAACTGGCTAAGCTGGTCTCCGTCTTCTGACATGAAAATGGAGGTTTCTTCAAACACAAATTACAATCATCAACCAGAGTCTGCTTCTGCTGCTGTTCCTACTATCCCATCAAGCTTTTTCCATTCGTCACCACATCTATCTTGTGGCGTGTGCTGTGGTGTTGACGGTTAAAGTAGATGCTTGTACTCTCCTCTGCCTGTGATGCCACTAAATTCAGGTGGCTCTCTCTCCATTATGGAAGAACTTACCAGTTCACAACCTCAAGGTTAGTTGCTATGATTACAGATAGCTCTGTATATTATTTTCTTTTGGTCCATGTTTTTTTAGGTAAATTCTATTCTCTATCTTAGCCCGGACTGGTTTGTATTAAATTTTTATATGAAGCAACGATGGAGACAAGTTCAACAGCAAAGCTTGAGGATTTCTTCGGTGGTGCAACAATGGGGACCCATCCGTGTGATAGAGGAGCTATGGGTCTTAGCTTAGATAGTGTTTATTATAACCAAAACCCAACTCACGGATCTAATAGCCACAAATTTCTACAGCATCTTCATCACAACTCCATGCATCAGATTGAAGCCCAACAATACTCTTACTATAGGGGCAACGAGATGCTACTCGGAGAGGACGTTAAAAAAACTCAGGTTTCTGATTGCCATCTTCAGCTCACAACTCTGGGGGATGATGATGGTATGAAGAAATGCATCTCAAGGAACTGCCAAGCTAACCATGCAATGGACCAGAAGACCACTGGCTGCATGAGCGATAATGGAAGTGAATCTAGGTCCATTAGTGCAATGACTTATGGAGACTTGCAGTCACTAAGCTTATCTATGAGCCCTGTTTCTCAACAAGTCTCACCTGCTCTGACGGACTGTGTCTACATAAAAGCTAAGAAAAGGAGTCCTGAGAAGGTGGATCGGAAGCAGATTGTCCATAGGAAATTTATTAAGGCATTTGGACAGAGAACTTCCCAATACAGAGGTGTGACAAGGTTAGTGCTCCTTATGTTCCCTAATGACACGAACATTCTGCTTTGTTCTGTCTTTGTTTTCATTTCTCAATGGCTTTTCTTAACCAGGCATAGATGGAAAGGGAGATATAAAGCCCACTTGTGGGACAATGGTTGCAAGAAAGAAGGTCAAACCAGGAAAGGAAGGCAAGGTTAGAAAACAACAAAACCTTCTCTAATATTACTGATTTTCTTTTCTGTCTTCTGGTTTTTCATTCAACTGGAAGTATTTGCGTACTGATTTCTTTTCCTTTTCTATTGTTGCTTGGTTTCTCTTACAAATACTAAAAATCATCATTCCCGTCTATCTGGGTAAGTCTTTCCCTTGTCCAGTGAAAACATTTTTCAGTTATCTTCTCGCTACATATTAATAAAGTGAACTTAAATTTTCAGGGGGTTATGATATGGAAGAAAAAGCCGCAAGAGCTTATGATCTAGCTGTTCTCAAGTACTGGGGGTCTTCTACTCAAATCAACTTTCCTGTAACGAAATTGGCTGATCAGAATTCTAGTTTGATTCTTTTACAAATATTTGTCACAATGCATCTTTTGTCACTTATCAGCTGGAAAATTATTCAAAAGAACTTGAAGATATGAAAAACATGCCTCGACAGGAATATGTTGCTCATCTAAGAAGGTGAAAACCTTTTGTGTTTATTTGTTTTTTGTATAATCAGCAAGATATGAAAAACATGCCTCCACAGGAATATGTTGCTCATCTAAGAAGTTGAAAACCTTTTGTGTTTATTTGCTTTTTGTATAATCAGCAAATATTCTTCTCTTTTAAATTGCTTGTATGCAGAGGATCCTCTCGAGGCGCTTCAATCTACATAGGAGTGGCAAGGTCCTACCATTCTATTTCTGTCACTCAGGTCAATATTCCCCACTTGCATTTTCAATAAACAGACAAATCCTTTGCCTCTATATTTCAATTTATATCAAGCATCATCGATATGGATTATTTACATCGTACCTGTTTCCATGATTATTATTCGTAAAATGTTGATTTCCTTGAAACTGTTTTATTTCCTCTCGTCTTCTTCCTTTAGCAAATTCTTCAATGGT
>JANVCL010000212.1:27260325-27275140 GCA_026546855.1 Erythroxylum incrassatum | reverse complement strand
TAAACCTAAGCCCATCCTTCAAGCCCAAGTCATTTCCCTCCTTATAACCTTTCCCAAATTTTCATTTCCCTCCTTCCATTTTAAAATTTCGTGGGCTCCCTCTTAAAAGCCCATATGCTCCCTTTCTTTTTCATTTAACTCACCTTAAAACCCTAGCCCACTTATTTGCTTTCCCCTTCATTTAAATAACCTCCCAAAGGCTAAAAGCCCACTTTAATACCCTAAAGCCTCAAAACCAATTAAACAATTCCTAATTTATCCTAACACTATTTTATGGCCTAATTTAAAACATTTTCTTATTCTTTTAAAATCTAACACCAAAATGTAAAATTCTAATTTAACCAATTAATAATTATTGCACTAAAATTCCAAATTATTCTAACCAATAGGAAATCTAATAAAACCCTAATTTCATACTAACCAAAAGACAATTTCAATTACCAATAATTTAACCAAACCTATTTAATAAGGAAAAAGGGATCGGGGTCTAACACCAACTATCCAACAATCCAATCCAACACAACAAAAAACAAGCAAATGGCATGAAATTTTAGAAATCAGAAAAAAAAATCGACTTCGGGTCTCTTAGCGGGTCTTTAGGTTTTGTCACAGGTCAGGGGGTCGACCCGTCTCTAGTGGCTTCAGTTGCGTCTCCGGTGGCTTCCCTTCGATGTTGCAGTGCTGTGGTGCGACGGCAAGAACCGGAGAAGGTGGTGGTGGCGTTGGGTCTGTGTGGAGGAATGACGAAGCGAAGCTGACGAGAATCAGAGAAGGAAGCAAGCGTCGAGGAGGCAAGCGTCGACGAGGAGACGACCGACGGCAACGGTGGGAAGAGCAAAGGCGACCGGCGGCGGCGAGGAGGAGCGGCGCGGCCCAAAGATGAGAGGGAAAGGAGATCGACTGCGTGGGGGTGAGAAGAGAGATCGGGTGTCGGGGGGGTTAAAAATTTTAGGTTAAAACTTTTAAAAATTGCAATTTAGTCCATAGATTTTTTCAACTTTACGGTACCGGCTGGTATGTTCTGATATTGTCGGTACTGGCTGGTACCAACCGAAAACCACCGGTACTGACAGATATTTTTGGCCAGTACCGATGGTTGTCCAGATCCGGAACGGAACGGATCTCTCAACATTGAGAGCAACCCACAGGCAGGTTTTGATGTCAATAAATGCCAAGGGGTAGAGTCTTAGCATGATTTACTAGCTAATCTGCAGCTTGATTAGCTTCACGGTAGATATGCCTAACTTTCACCATCTACCCTTGTTTGAGGAGTTGTTTAATCCCCAAGAGAAAAGTGTTGTATGGGACAAATGATGTTGCGGAGGAGGATAATAGATTAACGACTATCTGTGAGTCCACTTTAAGTTCCACCTTCCGATATCCTAGCGTCCATGCAAGTTGCAAACCTGAAAAAACTCCCCACAACTTAGCACAAACGGATGTACAGAAACTTATATTGTGCGCAAAACCCCCTATCCATATCCCGGTGTTGTCCCTAAGGAGGCCTCCTGCTGTAGCCTTAATCCTTCTATTAAGCGTGGCTTTCCCATTTTAATGCCTTTTTTTGTTTCTTAATCCTCCAACATTAGCAATATTTCTTATTTTAACTTTTTTAAATCTTACATTAATCCCTTTTATTGATTTTCTTACTGAAATTTTAAAAAAAATCAATCATTAAAAAATTTAACCTATTAAACCATGAAAATCTTTAACCCTCTAATTTTTTAGTTCGATTTTTAACTTTTCGGTTTGATTTATTTTAATAATTTTTGTTGTTAAATATCAGTTAATTTATTAATTAATGGATCAATTTTGTAAATTAATAAATTCTTATAAATTAAAATAAATCATTTAATTTTCATTTGATAATTTTTTTAATTAAACGTCAAATTTTTCGATTAGTAAAGACAATATCTTTCAATCATATTTTAAATTCTTTAACTTTATTTAATCTTTAACTAATTTTATGACAGTTTAATATAGATTAAATCTTTTAAACCTTTGAAGTTTTCCAAACCAACTTGAAGTGAAGTCTTAAATATATCAAATAAAAATAACATGGGTTTAATTAAAATAACTTTTTTTAATTTTAAATATAAAAAATAATAATTAGACTTGAGTTAGACTCGATCAAATTTCAAGCTTATCCGTCACCTTTTTAATTAAGTTGTCACTAAAAGATTATTGTATAACCTATGTTTCATCACAACCTTTTTTATTAGTTTTTATCCTTTAAAATAATGTTATTAAAGATTTAATGAAATATAGCAGAATATATAAATTTTAAAATGTTTTAAATGAAGTACATTTTCTAAATAATAAAAAGGATTGCCCTTCATCATCAAAGTAAAATTATAATTAATAAATTTGACAAACTAAATTAAATTAAAAATTAACAGATCAGAATTAAATTAATCGAATTTAAATTAGAATTAATTTTAGACAATTAATTTTAATAGATTAAACCTCCTTTGTATAAATAATATTGTTTTGATTTAATTTTTAAATAATACTGCTTTCATTTATAAATTTAAAATTTTAAAAATAAAATCAAAATAATCTCTTTTCTAAAACAGTTTGAATAATTCAGCTACCTGCTAAGAAGGTCGAGTTAGGGCAGACCCAACTTGACCACTCGCTGCAAGTGTAGTTCCCTCTTCCTGTTTACTAGAACGAAACAAAGAACATAAATGCGAAGAAGATGATGATTTATACTTAGTTGCAAGTGCTTTGCGATAACTCTTATTATTAAAAATATCAATTTATTAATTATTTAATTAATTTATATTTATTAATAAATTTTATAAATTAAAATAAATCAATTAATTTTAATTTTATGACGATTTAATATCAATTAAACCTTAAATATCTAATTTTATAAGTTTAACTTTTGTTCCGGTTAAAATCACGATATGATTAATCATATAATAATTTATGTTATAATAGACTAAAAAATGTGTAAAATTATTTTTAATATTTATTTCTAATAGTTTTGAAATACAAAAATATATTTTAAAAATACAAAATTAGTCCAAATTTAATATTAGTGCTGTTAGAGTATCCCATATTGCCTAGACATGAAGACGTTAAAAAGTTTATAAGTGGTAAGGGTCAACTATCCAAACAACTAGTTCTAGTTATTTGGATAATAGTTGACCCAAGCCTAATTCTTGTTAGTGGGCTCTACACTCTACACATATTAAAATTTCAATATGGTATCAGAGCAGGTTTGGTCCGGATTTATTAATTTCTCGATTGTCCATCTGAATGTCCAGTTCCAGCGGCCCGGTTCGGTTACCACTGCGTATATTTCAAGTGACAACTAGATGTCCAGTCCCAGTTGCACTTAAGGGAGAGTGTTAAAATGTCTCATATTGTCTAGACATGAAAATGTTAAAGGGTTTATAAGTGGTAAGGATCAACTATCCAAACAACTAGTTCTAATTATTTGAATAATAGTTGACTCAAGTCCAATTTTTATTAGTGAACTCTACACTATACCCATATTAAAATTTCAATAAGTACATGGTCTATCCTTATTTGGGGGAGTGATTTTTCTGGTATAGAATATAGATACATACACTGTTACCCATATCGATCTATTGATTTTTATTATGTCCGGAGTCGATAAATATTTTCGTCTTGAGTCAAATTAAATTGGAGGCTCCACTTCTACTAGTACCCTTCTGTCAACTCCTTTAAATTTCGTCCTTGCGATTAGATTCTTCTTGTAATCCAAAGAGTTTGATTTTTATGAATGCAAGACCTCCTCATAGATCACCATCGAAGGGCAAATAACAAGAAAAAAGGTAAGATCGTTGGTTTTGTCCACCGAATCAAAGCGAACGTGTGCTTGTCCATGTCTTTGGCTTGCATCTCTAAAAGGTGGATTATTGTTGTCTGGAATCAGGATGACCCATGAAATAATCAAAGCTTGGCCCTTTTATCTTATGAAACGTCCTGCCTGCCTCCACCTTGTTCAGGTTCTAATGATTTAGCCAATCACATTTCACGTTTTTCTCTAATATCTCTTCCTTCCTATGATTCCCTTTTGTTTTACAAGGTGATGGAGAAATTCAGACCGCAAAATTAAGTGCAAATGGACATGAAAATTTGGAACGACAGCAACTTTGTCATGTGGAGATCTTCATTGGAAACCATTGAATGGTGACAAGCATTTGAAGATTTTCAGCTCTTATGTACAATATATAACTGTTGGAAATAAGTATTTTTTTATGAATAGAAGGAGTTGCTCGTTTGTGATTAAAAGGTCATAGGTTCGAATCACGAAAATAATCTTTTTATAAAAACTACAAAAGGAAGATTTTGTACATTATAAGCCTCCTCAGATTTTTATAAAACAGGAAGTCTTATGTATTGAGTACGTTAAATTTTTGAAATAAACTATTTCAAATTTTATTGTTATTTAGAAGACAATTTAAGAATGAATATGTAAGAAATCAAAAGAATCAAGTCTCTTGATTCTAACTATTATTATTGATATAAAGGGTGATCATTTTTTATGAATGAAAGGACTTAATTGAATAAAAAATTTGATTATGTTTTTTGTTAACATAGTTATGCATATTTAAATAATATAATTTTAACTTTTAAGGTTGAGTCTTCTAAAGTCTAACTCTAACTCTAAATTTAATTGAATTTAAATATTTAAATATTTTGAATTGTATCAATTTAATTATTTTAAACTAGTTGAACTTAAAAAATATTTATTTATTCTAAATTTGAATTTAATCGAATTAAAATTGATAAAATAATCTTTTATCTCTAATTTTCTCTACAAAAAGTAAGATGGTTTAAAATCAAATTAATAGAACGATAAAGAAAGTACACTTTTATAACTAGCTAGGTAAATTTATTAAATGTACATATGAAGATAAATCTATTTTATATGTTTACATTCCCACGATGAATTTCCTAAAATTCCGTTCCTAGTTAAAAGAGAACCTATGGTTTTAGTTAAAATCAAGTAAATATGAATGTGGTTTTGTAAATCCTAATACGAAATCGAGTCGAGTCAAGCTAAATCTAAGATTAAAAAGATAGTTAATTCGACTCTATTTTTAAATCCGACAAAATTTGAGCTAATTTGAACAATTCAAAATCATGTTATTTTGATATAATTATTCAAACATTATTTTTAATATAAAAATGATCTCGATTTGATAAAAGCATTTAAATTATTCCCCTTAATATAAAATTGATCAATTTGAATTTAAGCCATTTACATTACATTAAATCGACTGAGGCTGGATCCATTTTGTCAAATCTAAGCATGTTAAGTCATCACCTTCAGACCTACAACACGGTGCCAACAAACTTCATAGATTGATATATGAACACTTGTACTTCTTTCTGGCCAGAGATTAAGTCCCATCATCTATATCATTGCATATTGGGATCGGTGGACACCGAAGGTGTCATTATCGAGTATAATATCAGAACCCAATTTTAAGCTTTGGGTCGCAAAGATAATGATAGTGAACTCATGGCCCAATTGTAAGTTTTGTCTGATCTTCAACACTATCATAAAAAATGTCATATTAACTGATTCTTTATGTTGGAAGTACGGTTTGAAATACATTACTCGTTTAGGGGTACATGGACCAAAGATGAGGCACACGACTATATATATGTATATAAGTCAACACGCTCCGTATTACCCCAGATACCTCAAAATTATACACGTCCATCTAGCACCAACTATGGATTAGCTGGAGGTGACAGGAATGAGACCAAGAAGCTGTCAAACAACGAGAGGGATTTGATGGTGTCCGCGGGACCAAAGGGGTTTAGAGTAAGCTTCTTGAGGTTGGAAGAGCATGAAAGAAAAGGACCTCAGAACATTTTAATTTTAAGCCTTCCAACAAAACATTTTGTACCACAAAACGCAATGGGTTCCATTTTGTGGACATTTCACTTTCGGTTAGCTATCTAAGCAATGAAATAATAATATATATCTATCCTTTCCGGTGAACGAATAGAGCCCCAACACTGTGTTGGTTTGTCGGCATTCATGTTCTGGCAGTTTTTATTTCAGCCGAGAAAAGCCCCAGGGTTGTACGATTTGGACCATCTAGGTGAAAGTGTAGCCAACTGAGGCCACCCTTTTTTTTAATTGAGGGGAATAAATTAAGAAAATTACAGGTCTTGAGATGCGGGAATTGAAACCCGGACATATCTGCAAAAAAGATATGATGATACCCGGTAAGTGTAGTGGGTAAATAATGGACGCTCACAGGAAAGTGAGCTGCATGATTTGTGAGCCAGTCAGTACAACGATTACCCTCTCGATAGATATGGCGATACAAAACAGTCCAATTATAAGTAAACAGCTCGTGAATATCCATAATGATCGGATTGAGCGCCTGAGAGCGACTATCGGAGAAGGACAGGAGAGTCGCCATTGTTGTAAAATCGACTTCCAGCTTAACCCGACGAAATCCGATGTTCCACGTAAAAGTAAGGCATGAATAAACTCCCTAATATGATTTATATTATCATAAATTATTATTATAAACTGAGCTCATCCATTTTAATTAGTATGTACAATTTTTGAAAATAAGGTTGAAAATTAATTAAGTTGAATTTAAGCTTTTTAAACATTAAATAGGGATGATAATAAATTGGTCTATGAGTCGGTTTTGTTAACTTTTTTTAAATACTTTTTTAAAATTAGAAGTATAAAATATCTTTTTATTAAGTCGAAGTTTGCCTAAAACATAATTCTTTTAAACTTAATAAAATTAAGTTTCGGACTGATCTGGACCTGATTTAATCTATGAGTTAGGCCAATAAAAACACCTGAATTTAAGCTCATGGATTATCTCATTGTCATCCCTAACCTTAAACATAAGTAAAGATGGCATTAAGAAGTCCCTTTCAGCAATTTGTGCAATATTAATTTTGCAGGTGGAGCTACTTCCCAAGATGAGCTTCATGTTAACTTGCAGTTTGCCTTAAAACATTTGTTACCTGTTCTGGAACTTAGGTGCAACATTTCCATTTCTTAGTCTAGTCCTCGATTAACAAAATAATTGTCATATTGCCCATCTTAACTCATTGTTAAATTTGATTAATGGAAATAAACCACTAGTTAGCTTCTTCTTTTTTTGGTAAATTATGCATAGCTCATATTCTATTTGAAATTTTTATAAAAAGTTTGATTCCGATCAAAATTTGAACTTTTTTTGAATTTGTAAAATTTTTATATATTATATCGAACTCAAACTAAAATATTAATTTGACATTTGATAAACTTGTCAGTTTAAATTAAACAAGAAATTCAAATCAAATAATTGATGGTAATATTTAAGATAAAATAAGTTTTACACTTTAATATGAAGTTTTCAAATTTTCAGAAAATTTAGTCACAAAATCTTAAAAAACAACAACAATAATAATTCAGTAAAAATTTCGTTAGTTCACGTGGTCTAAGGAGGTCCATAAGTACTTAATCTTATTTCTAACTAATAAAGAGACTATTTTTTATAGATCCATATGAAAATATACATACTGAAATAATAATAAAACAAAAACAAAAATAGACATAAAGATAATAAAATATAATAAAATACATATAAATAAAAATAAAAAGTAATACAATAAATACAGAATAAGGTAAGGAAAAAAGATAAAATAAGTAAATAAATTCACAAACAAAGAAAGAGATAAGTAAATAAGTAAATCAAATAAGTCATTATAAGAAAATATTTAGAGTAAATAAAAAAATGTTTAGGCTAAATACTAAGAGAGAAGTACTATAAATTAAATATTTAGGCTAAATACAACACATTAAACTTAAAGAAAAATATTT
Organism: Erythroxylum incrassatum; assembly: GCA_026546855.1. Classification (NCBI taxonomy): domain Eukaryota; kingdom Viridiplantae; phylum Streptophyta; class Magnoliopsida; order Malpighiales; family Erythroxylaceae; genus Erythroxylum; species Erythroxylum incrassatum. The sequence continues at coordinate 27,267,306 of JANVCL010000212.1, read as the reverse complement.
AAAAAGCCTGTAAGAAAGAGAAGGACGTTTCTATGAAAGATCCTTTAGTCTTATCTTAATACATCAAAGTTTTCTATTAAGAGTCATATTTTTTGTAAGTTCTAACAAAGTCATTAATTTTTTATCACTTCCTCTTAATATTTTTAGGTTTTTTTAAAATCTTGTAACTACGGTTTTCTCATTAGGCATCAGAGTGCTACTCTCAATATGTTCGAACTGCTTAAGTTTTATATCTCTCAATTTTTTATTAATATTACTCACAGTTGATTTGTTTCTTAAAGACTATAGTATATTGTAGAGTGAAATTGCTTATGATCAAATATCTTATGTTTTACCATGTAAGGAGCTCAATTAAGCATTAACCGAAGTCATTAAACATTTGTTAGCCACTAACTATCTGGCTTTTGTCACGTAGTTAGATAAGGCAGTGAGGTCAACGTTACATGTGTAACTACAAAGATAAAAGAGGATTTAGACAAACGAGCTTTTTTTTATAAAAAAAAGGAAATTAGAATAAATTGAGATAAAAATATATGGTCAACAAGAGGGAAAACTCGTTATATACAAAACAAAAGTAAAACTAACAAATAGGAGATCATCTATCATGAAAAAGAATCCTCCTATAACAATTACAATCGTAAGGCACGACAAACATTAGAGCTAGAAGGAACCTTCTTAGTAAACACTAGCTCCCAAACATCAGACATAATTAAGCAGATCAAACTCTCCTTCGTAGAAGAGGTACGCTGGAAGCGGCGGAAGTTACGCTCACGCCAAAGAAAATATAAGCAGACCCCCAAAATAATAAGTTGGACAGATTTGTTGGAATCTGCAGTAGAAGACAAAGAATTAGTGATAGTCATAAGGGCGGTCTCTAGATCCGCCCAACAACATAAGCCACAAACAGTTCGCTAAATATAATAGGTAAAAGGGCACTCGACAAACGAGCTTTTACCTAAAAAGAAAAGGATCAAAGAAGTCTTTACAAGATGTGATTCGAAATTTGAGTGACGTCATTGAAGTTCTCTCTTTTATATTTCCTTCCACGCTTCGTTTTTGTGCCAACTTAAGAGTCAAGATACCATACCATATTTTCCAAGAAAAAAAGAAGAAGATGATGAAAACTTTGGCTATAGCATTCTGCTAAAAGAAAAACTAAAACTAAAGCTTTGACTATAGCAGATAAGATTAATGGATAAGGGACACTCAATCGATTATTCGTTTAGGACAAACGCCACTAAGAAAGAACATAAACAACATTTGCTGTCTTCAACTTCCCAATTCCATCTTTATACTATTAGACTATGAAATCGGGCATGCCCCATAAAGGCTTTTCTATATATATTGGAACACGACGTTGAAAAAGAAAAAGGTTTAAGAAAATAAAAGTTAGAAAGAATTACTTGCTTTAAAATTTTCCTTAAATTATTAATTAATTATAAATATATTTAAATATTAATTGAGTTCGAATCCAATTTGAGAACCATGTTTTATTAATATAATAGTAACATTTGACTAGCTTATATTTGATGATCATATCGAGTATATATCTTTGTTATTTTTAATCGATATTAAAAATAGTTTTTAAAATTAAAATTAGAAATATTTTTTAAAATTAAAAATAAAGAATTTTAAAATGTTATTAAATTATAAAAAAATTTATCTCCTACTTCAATTTTTTATTTAATCCATTAATAATAGGAATTAGAGGAAATGCATTATTCACATTATTTCCTCTCATGGATAAACTAGAGAATAAAGACTAAGAATTCGTTTGATTTTTTTTCATTTTTTCATTTTCTGATTGTAATTTTTGTTTGTTAAATAAAATAAAAATGTGTTAATGTTAACGTAGTTATAATTTTATTATTGACGATAATTATATATTATGTAAAACTTAAATATAAATTATGTTTAATTAATCAAATTTATTTTAATCTGTTATGTAATATTTAGTAAGAGATTATCAATAAAAATTATTTTATTTTATTAAAATCATTCAAAAATAAAATATAATTTATAAATTGATATTTATTTATAATAAATTTAATTATTAATCAAATTTTATTTCAAATTTATATATTTTGAAGATATGAATAATTAATTTTAAATAACTAAATATATAGTATTAAACTATATTATTCATAATTTTTATTAATAATTAATATACTAAATAATTCATATCTAATTGATAATAAATCATATTATAAAAATGAACAGAAAAATAAAAATTATTTTATGAAAATTTTATAATCTGAAAAATAAAAAACCAGAATAAAAAATAAAAATTTAAAAGCCAATTTTTATTAAATTTAACTTCTGTTGCTCTCTTCTCCTCCAGCGAATCAATCAGTCCCGCAGTCCCCCCCAATGACCAAACTAACCCTCTTGAGCCAAACTACGTGTTGTCACTATCTCGCACCTCATTTGTGCAGGTCACTACTCCCACGCACAGACACACACACAACACACGAAAACACTTTCTCACTCTTCTTTCTTTCTCTATAATTCGTGCCTCCATGATCAGGGTTTCTTTCATTTTCACCAAACCCCATACGCTTCTTGTTATTGTTATGTCCTACCATTACCATTACTGCTACTATTTGCCTCTATACAGCTCTGCCTCAGGTCAAATTCCACAGACAGGTCCAAAGCTAATGGCTTTGTTAGCTTTATAAGTTGGACGTTTGTTTTGGTCTCTGGAAAACAAAAGATGGATGAGTGAGAGTTGATCAAGATGCTAAACCAGTACTCTGCTTTCTTCATTGTACTGGTCTTTCCTGTTCCTGTTGCTTGCAAGTTGTCTGATATCAGTGTTTTCCTTGGTGGGGTTTTCTTAATGAAACATTATAGGTTGATGACAAATATATAGATAGATACAGTAGCTTCCACTTTCAGTAATCTATCATTTCTGAACTTTTTATTTTTGCCTGGAAAAGGTTAACCTACGCAGGAATTAAAAAAACGAGGCCAAAGTCTCAGTCTTTCTACATGGGTGCTTGTTGGACACTGGTGTTCTTAACCCTTCTAACCTGCACAAAAACTTCAAAATCAGATCCGAGCGACGAACTTTGCTTAACCCACCTAAGTCAGTACTTGAAAGACCCAACAAATTCTCTACAAAACTGGACAAAATCCAATTTTGCGAACCCATGTTCTGGTTTCACTTCCTACCTCCCTGGAGCCACGTGCAACAATGGCCGAATCTACAAGCTCTCTCTCGCCAATCTCTCCTTACAAGGGTCTATTTCTCCTTATCTATCGAACTGCACGAACCTACAAACTCTTGACCTCTCCTCTAACTCAATCTCAGGTCCTATTCCCGCAGATTTGCAGAAGTTGGTCAATCTTGCAGTTCTTAATCTCTCCTCTAATAGACTTGATGGAGAGATCCCACCTCAGCTTGCATTGTGTGCTTATTTGAATGTTATTGATTTACACGATAATTTTCTCTCTGGTCAAATCCCACAACAACTGGGTCTTTTGGTGAGGCTTTCTGCTTTTGATGTGAGCAACAACAAGCTTTCTGGACCAATACCTTCCTTATTGGGAAATAGGAGTGCAAATTTACCAAGATTCAATGCGAGTTCTTTTGATGGAAACAAGGATCTTTATGGCTACCCTTTGCCTCCAATGAAGAGTAACGGTTTGCCTATCTTGGTCATAGTTGGGATTGGCTTGGGAAGTGGGTTCGCTAGTTTGGTGCTCAGTTTCACAGGTGTGTGTATATGGTTAAAGATTACTGATCAGAAGATGGCTCTTGAAGAAGGCAAGATTAGTCATGTCATGCCTGATTATTGAGCTTGATCATATGCAGTCAAAATATTCAAGAATTGATTCAAGGTAAGTATAGCAAGTACTTGAAGATTATTGGAATTAGGATTTCAAAAGTTTAAGCTAATGCTATTCTTTCTGTGGTGGACTTTCTCAGCTATCACAGAAGTTATATTTTCTCCTGATTTTCTTCTTGGTTTATCCTTCATCCTTCGACCATTTTGCCCCGTTTGATTTCTTCTTCTTGTACGACATTTAGATCCTCTCTGTAGTGTTAATTAAATCAACTCAAAGCATGAAATAGTGAAGTTTCTTTCAATGTAATTACTGTATATTCTCTTCCCCTCATCGTGTTAGAGACGAGTTTTGCTTGATATTTTTTGGATTGAGGCCTGGAATCTTCTGCTTGCATCTAAAAGTGCTTTTTTTTTTTTACCTACTTTGAGAGTTTATAGTGCTTTGTGAGCTGGTAGGACACCAACTGACCAAGCACCAAAATGAGAAGTGCAGGTTGTCTGGTTTTACCAAAAGCTTTTAATGAGACCTTTTGATGGTATTAAATTACGGTTTGCGCTGCTTAACCAACATTGTGTTCTGTCTGGTATAGTATCCATATAGCTCCTGAATCAAATCACTACTAAGAATTCTCATACACCAGCTTAAATGTCATTTTGTACCCTTTTTAGCAACCTTTTTTTTTAATAAACCAGCATTCTCAATTATTTCGTGCTTATTAAATAACATTTTGGGATTATTATGTAATAATTTGCATAGAGTTAGGCAACAAACTTAATTCAACCCTTAATTTGAAGGACTTGAGAGTACTCTTTAGGGAAGTAGTCACTACAAGTTATAGAACTCCCAAGACTTTTCTCACCAAACTTAGACTTGTGACCTAAACTAGACAACTTGGCACATTTAGTGTTGCTCCCAAATCTTCGATGATATTGTCCAACTTGCAACCACGACACTCGAGGGTTGATATGGATTACGAAAGTTCTGGTTTCACATGGATGAGGGTGTTTGATATTATGACAAGTATGGTGTAAAGTCAACCGGTTATGAGCTCTAGGCGGATTAGGCTCCTTTTGTCCTTTTAATTTGGGATTTCTTAAGTTCTAAGCAAACTTTCGTGGCGTTTCATGTTTCTCGAGAACCGTGGATGCATTTTTTAATGTCTCATATAGACTTGTTTTCGTTTAAAGAATTTGGACTGCATGTTACCGTGTAATTTCCACTAGCTTGATCAGCCCCTTTACTCTTCCCCCAAAAACTTTAAATTACTCTATTTTTATGTTATTAAATTTGATTGTAAATCCGTTTTAACCTAATTTATAAGGTTTTTTTTCGCAATTAGAAAGTTACTGAATTACAAAAATAACTTCTTTCAAAAATATAAAACAAAAGTTACGTATAATTGATGACCTTTTCAGATCTTTATGAAGCCGAGAATTTTGTACACCGAAAACTTGCCCTGTTGAGTATTTTAGAAAATACTTAAATAGCTAAAACATAAATTTGAAATAAATTATTTTAAATAAATAAATAATTTAAAAGTAAGTATTACAATTAATCTTTCTTAGATTAGGTAACATTTTTTAGCTCTAATATGTTGCGGTCTTCAGTATATTCACGAAAATCTTTCATTCCGAAATCTTGAATTCGGAATGTATATTTGTAAAGAATAAGAAAATTTATTTTCTAATATTTTTGTTCAAACGAATTTTATTCCAATCATTTAGGTCTATTTTGAAATACATTTCTTCAAGAGTCTATATCAGAAATAACTTTTTAGAATCAACTATAACTTGACGTATGGTCAGTGTTGTTATTGACTTTTTGGATTCGAGCTTGAAACAAGAGTCTTTGTATACATTGGTTCGTCATTTTCTTTAAAACAGAAAAGGAGACTGTAGGATGTGTAGATTCTGTTTTTTTCTACAGTGCCACTGTAACAAAAGTGCCAATAACTTTTTGGACAATGCTCATGGAGCCCAGTCGTTAATGTTAGCTGCAACTTCTGGTAGAATGATAGATACTGAAAAGAAATAAAACCATATTCCAGAAATTATTTATCTGACCAGAACATTAGACAAAGATCCTTCACTGCAAATAATACAAAATGATAATTTCAGGGTATAAATAAGTTGATAAGGGGCTCTTTTGACTTAAGTAAGGTTGCAGATTTGAACCGCTTTTATGTATGTAGTAATTTAAAACTTGATATTAGAGTTTATCGTAAAATACCTGCTTAATTCGAGTAAAAATTAATTTAAATATAAATGACTTAAAAGTATCTTCTTCCTATAATTGAGACCCTACCAAAATTACTAACAGTCGATTGAAAAAAAGAGAGATGGAATGTTAGTGTGTATCAGAAGGTATATTTGGGATTTGCTAGGCTTAAGCTTAACCCTACAAATATATTTCCTGTCTAATCACAACTCGATCAGACGGCTGTGGTCACCAGGTATTCCAAGCTTGCACCGAAAGAAGAAATCAGTCAAATGTGCTCTCATTCCACTCACGTTTGCATGTCGTCACCGTGAGTCGGAAACCTCAAAACCCCAATTTGATGTCGTTTAACTACAAAACAATATTCTCGTCCTCTCAAGTTTCTTCCTTCCAAAATACCTAAGATTCAAATGATGATATGCTCGTCGTCGACGAAAACGAATTGCCAGTAAACGACAGAGAACGACCAGTGATTGTACTCATAGCATGGGTGAAGACACTTTTCCGTTAAATCTACAATTTTGAGCTTTCCTTACAGTGGCTATCGTGAGCTGCTATTGGCTATCAGTTGATTGGACCGAACTCTCACCCCAGCGGTGGTCCAAGCATCACATTAAACATAATTTCATAAACAATGTTTTACAAACTTGATACTTTTCTTCATCTTTGTATTAAATCACAACTAGGGATTTAAAAATCGGACCGAACCGACCGATTCAACCGGTCCGACCGATTCGACCGGTTTGATCGGTGACTGATCGGCTATTCGGTCTGATTTAACCATAAAAATCAGTATGCAATTGAACCAGTTTAAACCGATCAAAACTGATCAATTGATCGGTCGGACCGGTCCGGTCTAAACTGTCCGATCACTGGTTCAATCAATTTTTTAATTTTTTTTATATATTTTAAATATTATTTATAATTAAATATAATTATTGCATAATTATGACGTCACACCGATTAAACCGG